>CM055116.1:224070459-224282959 GCA_029206835.1 Rana muscosa
TGCACCCCAGCCCGATAGGCTGGCATCCGTAGACACCACCTTCCAGGCTGCTGGGAGGAAGCACTTTCCCTTCCGTAAATTCTTGGCTTCTAGCCACCAATTGAAGCTGTGGCGTACTTGTGAGGACAGGCGCATGGGTATATCCAGAGCTTGGCTCTTTCTGTTCCAGGAGGCTAAAATATTGCCTTGAAGTAGTCTCGAATGAAACTGGGCGTAAGGGACCGCCTTGAAGGAGGCTACCATCTTTCCCAATAGTCTCATGCAAAGGCGAATAGACGGCCTCTTGTTTGCTTTGACCTTGTGGATCAGGTCTTTCAGAGACTGTATCTTTGGCTCTGGCAGGTATACCCTGTTTTGGGCTGTATCTATGATCATGCCCAGGTACACTATCCTTCTTTGGGCCTGGAGAGAGGATTTTTGTAAGTTTATAATCCATCCTAAATGCTCCAGGTATCCTACTGTAGTGTCTACAGCGTGATCCAATCCCTCCTTTGACTGATCTATTAATAGTAGATCGTCTAGATAGGCTGTTACCGCAATGCCCCGTGTTCTTAGGTTTGCTAACAGAGGAGCTAGCACCTTTGTGAATACTCTGGGCGCGGTGGCTACACCAAATGGCAGGGCCACAAATTGAAAGTGGCGATCTTCTACCGCAAACCTTAGGAATCTTTGGTGAGCGGGGAGGATTGGTATGTGTAGATATGCGTCTTTGATATCTATGGACGCAATGAATTCTCTGCCTTTTAAAGTAGCGACCACGGATCGAATCGTTTCCATTCGAAAATGGCGAACGTTCAGAAACTGGTTTAGATTTTTTAGATCCAGGATGGGTCTGACTTCTCCGTTCGGTTTTGGAATCACAAAGAGGTTTGAGTAAAAACCTGAACCTTGCTCCTTTTGGGGTACCTCTGTAACCACACCTTGAGCTATTAAGTGATTCAAACCTTTGAAGAAGGATCCTCTTTTTTGTGGATCCTTGGAGAGTCTTGAACTTCGGAATTGAGAAGATGGGATCTCTCGAAATTCCAGTCTGTACCCTGAGGATATTGTGGATACCACCCATTTGTCCTGGGTTTCTGTCCGCCAAGTCGCTGAGAACTGACGAAGCCTTCCCCCCACTCGGCCGAGCGGGGGCGCCCCTTCAATGAGAGGTTTTGGGGGCTTGCTTATTAGCTCTTGAACCCCACGGCTTCTTGTTCTTCTGAGCCTGTTCTTTGGCTTTTTTGGGCGGCTGAAAAGGCCGTCGCCACTGGCTGGAGTCAGATTTCCCGGGAGCTGGGGAGAGAGTGTGTTTAAAACAAGGTCTCTTGTTTTTCTTTCTCTCAGGTAAAAGTGTCGTTTTACCACTTGATATCTTTTGGATATATCTTTCTAAATCTTCCCCAAAAAGGCGTTCGCCATGGAACGGGAAACTTGCCAACAACTTTTTGCATGGGGCTTCCGCTGACCAATGCTTAAGCCAAAGTACTCTGCGCATCTGTACCAGCTGGAGTGTAAGGCGTGATGCCTGTATGATAGAATCTCTCATGGCATCCACTGTGAAGCATAAGGCTTTAGGCAAATTCTCCCAATTTTTAGCCTGCTCTGAAGGCAGCTCCTTCAGCCCCTGCTTTACCTGTTGGCTGACGACCTGACACATACCGACTGCTGCTACTGCAGGTTGGATAATTGAGCCGGCCAAAAGGAAGGAGGATTTCAGTAAGGATTCCAACTTCTTCTCAGAAGGATCTTTAAACACTTGTACATTATCCACTGGACATGTCAGGTTTTTATTTACACAAGAAATAGCCGCATCTACCGTAGGCAGGCTCCATTTCTTTAAAAAATTTTCCTCCATAGGATAAAGAATGTTAAACTTTTTTGGAGGTGAAAAACGCTTATCTGGATGTTGCCAGTCTGCGTACAATAGATCCTCTAGTAACGGATGAACCGGGAAGGAGCATGCACCTTGCAGGGATCTTAATGATCCTAGGGAGGAGACAGGTGATTCTGTTACCTCCAAAGAGGGTAACCTAAATGCAGCTCGCACGGCTCCTGCATAGCATTGCACCTGTGACTTTAAAATCTGGGATACCGAAAAAGGCTCATCCGATATCCCTGATCCGTCTGACTCCTCATCCTCTGCTGATGTAGCCTCCTCCTCATCCTCCTCCTCCTCAGGTACTTCTGAAGGGAGGTCCAATACTGGAGGAGATCTGCTTCGCTTATTGTCCTTTTTAGTGGATTTAGCGATTAAAGTAGCAATTTTCTCCTCCAGATTATTTAGGGCAGCTGATAAAGTGTCCTCAGTGACATATGCAGGCCCAGGCTTCACTGGGGAAGCCGCCATACCTGACAGAGGTAATGGCTCATCCTGTACAGGTGCTTTTGGCAACACAGGAGAGGAAGGTACCGAGTCAGCACAGCTAGAGCCCCCTGTCTCAAGCGGCGGTGCTCTTTTATCTCTTTTTGTCCGCATTACTTCCCCTGGAAGACTTACTGTTTAGACAAAATACAAGGTACCTAAATGCATATACTACCGTGTTCAGTTTAGCAAATACATTAAGTATGCAACTTTTAACACATAACTATGCATAACATGGATGTCTTCTAGGAAGTACCCAATCCAACCACATGGAGTCTTACGTCCCTGTATAGCTGCTGTGTTTCTCTGCCAGGAACAAGAGAACTAACGAGCTTGCTTGCTGCTGCAGTGCTTTTTACACTGACAGTCTTTTAAATTTGGCGCCGTTTCTGTGCCTGCACGCGCCACGTGCCCGCGCACGCCTTCAGCCCCCCCCCCTCCGATAAAGCGCGCTCCCGCGCGCGCGCGCGCGGCCTTTAGCGCTATGGTGGTGGCCATAGTGAGAGAGGACTCTCATCAGCCCCTGTCCCCACTTACCTGCATCTGCAGGTGTCTGTATCGGCCACCGGAAGGAGGAGCGGGGTGCTCAAGCAAGCTCAGCAGCGGAGGTGACGAGCAGTGTACTTCGCCGAAGCCGACACTGAACAGAGTGAGGTGAGTATATTCAGCTCTTTACTCCCCCCAGTGGTGGAAAAAAAGAAGACATCCACTTTTTGAAAAAGGTCCCAACCTAGTTATGGACCTTCTAATCTCACCTTATCCACGCCGCAGGTTTTTCTGCTGAAAGTTTTCAGACAGATACCAAACTTCACCCTTCACGGTGGGCTATGTGTGCCAACCTTCAGGGATATGGGTTCCTATTTAAAGGATACCTCTCCCCTGGGCCTTGTACAAGACTCTTACCAGGACTTTATAGCGAAATAGCGAAAGTGCTGGATCTTAGAGCCCAGTCCTCCGAAGAGAGACATTACAGGCGACGCCTCATGGATGAGGCCCGGATCCCATCCAGATTCAGCTCATTTGTAGGCGTCTTGGATGGATCCGAAAGCATAGCTCTTTTACCCCCAGAGGGTCTCTTTGGTAGAGCTTTCCTTTAGCACCTCCTAACGCGTCCAACACCTTTCGACACTGGCGAAAAAACTGAGGTACTTCCCTGATGGGAGGGGTTATATGGAGGGGAACTGTCTTCCATTGGTTGTGCCAGTGTCCAATCACCGCTGGTGACCCTTAACCCATTATGTAATGACTGGCTCTGTGTCCCGTGGTGTACGATAAAGAAAAGAGGGGCGAAAAACGGTGGCTCAGGAAGGCGCCTGCCTGGGTGCCCCTATTACAAGCTGCTTGCTGTGGGGGCACTCGGCAGGAGGGAGGGGCCAGGAGCGCAGGTGAGGGACCCGAGAAGAGGAGGATCAGGGCTGCTCTGTGCAAAACCACTACACAGGGCAGGCAAGTATGACATGTTTGTTATTTTAATGTAAAAAAAATCCAAAGCTTTAATATCACTTTAGAATTCTTGGTCTGGCAACGCTCATTAACAGAGCAAAGTCTGGAGGTGCAGGCGACAGGACAGATACATATTACACAGCACCTCTCCCTTTACAGCCTAAAAAATAAAATAACTCCACCCTGAACTGATCTAACTAGCATTTTCACTTCTGACCAAATCCCACAGCTACTCCAAAACCAAATTATGGCATCACCATTGATTGTCCATATAGCTGAAATAAATAACTGGGAAATTTATCTGGCATATTTGTTAGTCCATGTGGGCAACAATGCAAATTACTGTGTGGAAAAGTCACAGCTAAGGATGTGATAAGTCTGGTGATTAAATTCCTACTCATCCAGAACTCAGATCATAGTCTTTTGTGCAATTGATCATTATTAACCACCTCCCACCCGCTGTATAGTAAAATGACGGCGGGCGGGATCCCCGATCGTGCTGGGCCAACGTCATATGTCACCCAGTCTCAGCACGGTGATCGCGGTATGTTCCTAGGACACAGCGTGACTCCGATCTCTGTAAAGATCCGATGATGCGGCTCTTTACCCTTGTGATCGGCTGTGTCCAATCACAGCCGGTCACATATCAAACACGGAAGTGCCATTTATTAGCCTTGCCTCATACTGACAGGCGAGTGCGAGGCGAGGAGCGCCGATCAGCGGCATCACCTCGCAGAGGAGACCTGTACAGGTAACCAGAGCACCGATCATCAGTGCCCTGATGATCAGTGCAGCCTCAGCAGTGCCCATTAGTGACACCAATCAGTGCCCATCAGTGATGCCTTTAAGTGCCCATCAGTGCCACATCATCAACGAAGGAGAAAGTACTTATTTACAAAATTTACTGACAGACGAAGAAAAAAAACGTTTTTTTTGGTCTTTTTTTTTTGCAAAAAAATAAAAAACCCATTAGTGATTAAATACCACCAAAAGAAAGCTCTATTTGTGTGAAAATATGTGTGTGAATTATTTTTATAAAAATTACATTTGGGTACAGCATTGCATGACCGCGCAATTGTCATTCAAAGTGTGACAGCACTGAAAGCTGAAAATTGGCCTGGGCAGGAAGGGGGTGAAAGTGCCCTGTGTTAAAGAAAAGGTACCATGTGCAAAGTGCCATTAGCCACTATAAATAAATTATCTTTCATTGCTATTCCCTGTTGTATATTAATGAAAGCTAAAAATGTGCCTGGAGGCTGCGAGTCAAATCATATCATTGGTTTTAACACTAGAAAGGGATTTTCTAATAAAACAGTAAGGCCCTCCCCTGCAAGTCTAGAGGATTCTCAGGACAGGAGTCATTACAGATTTTAACTGCAACATCACCTGCTTATTAAATCTGAAATCATGGCTAGCTTAACAAGAACATATTCTTGCATGGGATTTTTTGCATCTTTTAAAGATAGTCTGCAGCACCTTTCAAGCAATAGCAGGATGAAGAGCCTCACTGTTCAGCTATGACACTGAGGGTAGGGGAGGGTTTGGGCGGCATAGGAGGAGTAACTTAATCTCAAATTACAGTTTGAGCCATAGAACTCTGTAAATAACAGGCTTTGTTTCAATGGAGCAGATACGTATAGCCTGGTATAAATGGAAAAACGAGTGCAACCTAAAACATGAGAATAAACTAGTTACTCTTTCGTCCATGGACCGACACAGCTTCTCTATTGACAAAGTGGGTATTATCCGTTAATTAGGAGTGACTAGGCAGAAAAACTTGTAAAAAGTGTTGCATCACACCTTCTACAGTACCGCCCAGGGGGCGGACCCTCCGGGTATAACCTCTCAGTCTGCATCTTCGCAGATCAGTTTTTTTCTGTCTAGCAAGGAGTAGGACATGGCTCCCTTCGGGCCCATTGGTCCGGGGGAAAAAGATATATATTTTTTTGCTACATTTTTGTTTCCTGCGATCTTCGATCAACTGCCGACTGGGTGACAGGCTGGATCCTCGATCCTTGTAGTCTCCCCAGTTTCGGCCATCGAGCGTGTGCCGACCCTAGCTACGCGCTGGGTTTTCCACGACATGCCTGTCGCTCCACGGTTGGCCGGTGAGCCTACGCTCCAGGGCCTGCATCGGACCGCTCAGCTTCGGCTGACCTTACGGCCGAGTCGCAACAGCCTGGCCGGTGAGCTTACGCTCCAAGGCTTGCATCGGAACGCTCAGCTTCGGCTGACCCTACGGCCGAGTCGCAGCAGCCTGTCCGGTGAGCGTCACGCTCCAGGGCATACATATGATCGTCCCGTTTGGGTCCAATCATAGCATGCCTGGCCAACAGTCACCTTCCGTGCGCGGACGATGACCTGTTTGGAATGTCTTCCAGCATAATACATGCAGGATAGGTAAGTAAAACTCCCCTGCCTCGGCTGGGTGATTTAGCTGGACATTCCTGGAGAGAGCAAGTAAGTGGTTGTGGCCCCTTTCTTCCCTCTCTCCCCGCCTTTCCCTCCTCCCCGGGCTTCTAGCTAAAGGTTGCTGGGTGCTGGGGGTCACCTAGGGGGTTCCACTGGAGCGGGGCTGGCTGTAACTAACATTTAAAAAAAATGTAATTTCTGCTTACCTATGTTTGTGTGCTTCCTCCTCCATGCTGTCGGCGGCCATTTTGAGGTGGTCCATGCCGAGTTCGGCCTCTTGTGACTGCCCGGCGGCCATCTTCCTGTGGTTCGGCCACACCCACTGGCCCCTATCAGCTGATCGGCGGCCATGTTTGTCCACCCTGTATGCATATATTGCTGTTAGGCGGCCATCTTTTTGTGGGCTATGGCCGCTTGACCTCTATCTTCGGTCGGCGGCCATTTTCTTAGAGCCCACATTATCTTCCATACAGACGTTTTTGGCAACCATTTTGCGAGAGCTTCCGGCCTCTAGGGTGCGTTACACTGGTGCGAAAATTCACACAGGAAATGCTGATAAAAGAAGCAGACTGACACAGCAGCAGAGGAACAGCATCACAGGCGCAGAACACGGCAGCATAGCAGTACCTATCCAGGGTGGTGAGTCCTCTGGGTGACCCAGCCTCTCTGCAGCACAGGAGGGTGGCCTATTGATATCTTGCCTGGAGCCCTGTGAGTGTCAGCGTGTGGTCAGCATGGCATCTGAGCCAGATGTCTTCTCCCCTGAAACACCAGATTTAGCAGCTGGTGCCCCTGAGGTGTCTATGAACGCTATGGACGGCAATCCTAGAGGCGTTTGCTGCCAGGGTAGAAGCAGCACACGGGAATACAGGGGGTAGTAAATGCCCCGTCCCCTGCAAGCTTCTGGGGATAATTCTGATGCAGAACCAGGTCCAGCTACGGCTCGGGGCCCAGATTCTGACGCATCAGAGACTGCAGACCGTGACCGGACAGTGAGGATGACTCCAAGTCCAGGTCAGTACGCAAGACGGCTTTGGTATCTGACCCTATTACTGCAGTGCGGGATATGCTAAAGTTGGAAAATACTGCAGAAGCAGCAGAGACTCCGGTCCACTTGGGTTTCATAGACCTGCCCGCACTGCTAAGGTGTTCCCTTGTGTGTCTTTTGATAAACTCTTATACAAGGAATGGGAGAACCCAGTGAGGGTCTTTACAGCCCCAAAGAGGTTTGCGGTACGGTACCCCTTTGAGGAGAGTTTTCTGAAGAAATGGACCTCTCCCCCTATAGTGGACCCTCCAGGGTCCAGACTTAATAGAGCCACCTCAATTCCTGTAGAAGGGGCTCCTGTTTTCAAGGACCCTGTGGATAAGAAGGCTGAAGCACTCGCTTGCTACCTATACTCAGTGGTAGGCTCGGCAGTACGCCCGGCATTGGCGGGGGCCCTAGTGTCTCACACACTTACTGAATGGGCAAGATTGCTACTCCAGGGGTTAAGGAGCGAGATGCTCCTCCTGATGAGATAACATTGGCCAACCAGTTGGTCCAGGGCCTTAGGTTTGTCTGCGAGTCAGACATGAATACTATTCCCCTGCTGTCTAAAACTTTGGTTTATGCAGTAGCAATACGCCGCCTGATCTGGCTAAAAGGCTGGTCTGCGGACCAGACTTCCAAGAAAGCCCTGTTGGATCTGCCTTTTAAGGGCGACAGACTTTTTGGGGCTTCTCTGGATGACATCATCAAGGATGCCACAGGAAGTAAAAGCACTTTGCTTCCCCAAATTAGCAAGGGTAAGGGGCCACGCCAAAGGGCAAGGGCCCTCCTTTACTGCACGCAAGCGTTTTTTTCGTCCCCATAGGGCGACAGGGAAAAGACCCCAGGCCGATAAAGCGCCTGCCCAAGGACAAAAGCGTCCTTGGTCCCGCATACCCAAGAAGCCTGCGGACAAATTTGCGTCCGCATGAAGGTCCACCCCCACCCAGCTCTCGGGTGGGGGGACGTCTTCACAAATTCGCGACTCAGTGGACAGCTCTAATCTCCGACAGGTGGGTTTGCGAAGTAATCTCCTCAGGCTACAAGATAGAGTTTCTCTCTTGTCCACCGGACAGATTCAACACCTCCAATCTCCAGCTACTACCGACCCATCGGGAGGCCCTGTATAGGGCGGTCCAGGGTCTACTGGAACGCGGGGTAGTTATTCCATTTCCAGAACTGGAACGGGGTTTTTACTCAAATCTGTTCTTTGTGCCGAAGAAGGAGGGGGTTCGTCCAAGCTTGGATCTCAGAGACCTCAATTGCTTTGTGAAGGTACAAAGATTTCGGATGGAGTCGGTTCGATCTGTAGTCACGGCTCTCCATCCGGGGGACTTTCTGGCCTCCTTGGACATCAAGGACGCATACCTGCATGTCCCCATATACTCCAGACACCAGAGGTTTCTGCGATTTGCTATCGGGAAGGACCACTACCAGTTTGTGGCCCTCCCGTTTGGCCTTGCCTCAGCACCCAGGACGTTCACCAAGGTGCTCGCTCCGATTCTGGCACTTCTAAGACAGCGGGGTATCGCTATCATGGGCTACTTGGACGACCTTCTGCTGAAGGCCCCTTCAAGCTCAGAATTAGAGGTAAGCGTGTCCATTACCTGTCAGACTCTTCGAGACTGTGGTTGGATACTAAACACGCAAAAGTCAGTATTGGTGCCCACTCAACGCCTAGTGTACCTGGGGTTGATTCTGGATTCCTCAGAGGCAAAGGTATTCCTCCCTGTGGAGAAGTTGCAGACCCTCCGGGCTGCAGTACGGCAGCTAACTTCCAGGAATTGGTCGTCACTCCGTTTTTGCATGCGAGTGTTGGGCCTCATGGTAGCCTCCTTCGAGGCGGTCCCATATGTTCAATACCACACTCGAGTGTTACAGAAGGAAGTTCTGTCCAGATGGAACAGATGCCCTTCATCTCTGGATTATCAAATCTGAGTGAGCCACCTAGTCAGGAGATCCCTGGTATGGTGGCTGACAGCACCGGCTCTAATGGTCGGGAAGTCATTTCTTCCGGTTTACTGGATAGTGATCACGACGGACGCCAGCCTTACAGGTTGGGGGGGAGTCTGGGGTGTCCAGTCGGCGCAAGGTCGCTGGACCCCAGAGGAAGCCCTCCTGCCGATCAATGTCCTGGAGATCCGGCCGATCAAGCTGTGCCTCTTCAAATGGTCTCAGAGGCTGCAAGGGCGTCCAGTCAGGATCCAGTCAGACAACGCCACAGCGGTGGCATATGTCAATCATCAAGGAGGAACAAGAAGCTCAGCTGCAGCATCGGAGGTTGCTCGAATCCTCAAGTGGGCAGAGAAGAGCGTACCGGCACTATCGGCCGTGTACATTCCGGGCGTGGAAAGCTTGCAGGCGGACTACCTGAGCCGCCAGATGCTGGACCAGGGAGAATGGTCCTTACACCCGGAGGTGTTCCAACTCCTCTGCCAAAGATGGGGCACACCAGACGTAGATCTTCTGGCTTCCCGACTCAATCGAAAGGTATTGAGATTTGTGGCCCGGTCAAGAGACCCATGGGCAGACGCAACAGACGCGTTGGTAGCATCGTGGGGTCAGTATCGGCTAATCTATGCCTTCCCTCCCTTAAGGCTTCTTCCTCTTCTGCTCCGCAGAGTGGAGACAGAGGGAATTCCAATGAACCTAATCGCTCCAGATTGGCCTCAGCGTCCTTGGTACACCGATCTAGTACGTCTGGTAGCAGACGTCCCCTGGCGCCTACCACTACGGAAGGACCTGCTATCGCAAGGTCCCATATTCCATCCTGCTTTACAGTCATTGGCTTTAACGGCATGGCTGTTGAGAACCAGGTACTGAGAGACCGGGGCCTGTCAGACTCCGTAATCTCTACTATGAGAAGTGCTCGAAAACCGTCCTCTAGGAAGGTTTATCACCGCACTTGGAGGGCCTACATCTCCATGTGTGAGGAAATGAAATGGCATACGCGTACCTATTTGGTTTCCAGAATCCTGCTGTTTTTACAGCATGGGGTGGACCAAAGGCTTGCCCTAAGTACGATTAAGGGTCAGATATCTGCCCTGGCTGTCTTTTTTCAGCGACCCCTGGCGACTCACTCTCTCGTGAGTACATTTGTGCAGGGGGTTCGACATGTGGCCCCTCCGGTCCATCCCCCGTTACTTCCGTGGGACTTGAACCTGGTCCTCTCGGTGCTTCAGAAGGCACCGTTTGAGAATATTAGAGATATTCCCCTGTTGACACTTTCTCAGAAAGTGGTCTTTTTGGTGGCTGTTACGTCAGTTAGATGAGTCTCTGAGCTGGCAGCCTTGTCCTGCAAGGCTCCCTATTTGATTTTCCGCAGCCTTCCTTTCAAAAGTCGTTTCGGCTTTTTATCTCAATGAAGACATTGTACTTCCATCCTTGTGTCCTCAGCCGTCGAATCCTAAGGAGTCGGCGTTGCATTCCTTGGACGTTGTCCGAGCTTTGAGAGTATACCTATCTGCTACTTCCCGGTTCCGGAAGTCAGACTCACTGTTTGTTTCGGTGGCTGGTCCCAAGAAGGGCCAAGCAGTCTCATCGGCCACCATCTCTAGGTGGATCCGACAGATAGTAATCCAGGCTTACGCCTTAAAAGGGTCAAGCGCCCCCCTTCCCGGTCACGGCGCATTCGACCAAGGCAATAGGTGCCTCTTGGGATTTCCGACATCAAGCGTCTGTTTCCCGATTATGTAAAGCGGCAACTTGGTCGTCCGCTCACACTTTCACAAAATTCTACAAAATTGATGTAGGTGCATCTTCGGATGCCTCTTTCGGCCGCAAGGTTTTACAAGCGGCTGTTTAGAGTTGCAGCTCCTCCGTTGGAGGAGTGCCGTTTTGTGTTTGGGGTGAAGTTTGTTTTTATGCTGTTACCACCCCTCGTTTTTTCTCTGACACTGCTTTGGGACGTCCCACTTTGTCAATAGAGAAGCTGTGTCGGTCCATGGACGAAAGAGTAAATAGGATTTTTTACTCACCGTAAAATCCTTTTCTCTGAGTCCATGGACCGACACAGCACCCACCCCTCCTTTTAAGTTTGTACTGCTTTTTGACGAACTGATCTGGGAAGATGCAGACTGAGAGGTTATACCCGGAGGGTCCGCCCCCTGGGCGGTACTGTAGAAGGTGTGATGCAACACTTTTTACAAGTTTTTCTGCCTAGTCACTCCTAATTAACGGATAATACCCACTTTGTCAATAGAGAAGCTGTGTCGGTCCATGGACTCAGAGAAAATGATTTTACGGTGAGTAAAAAATCCTATTTTTGTGTCCTGTGCCCAATAAATTCCTCCATACAGTGTTTATTCACTAACTCATTACCTGCACAGCATGCACTGTGTAGACCAATGTCACATGGTATTAGTGTACACGTGTAATCATAAGGATTATAGACTTTTGATTTTGTAATTTGTCTGATGATCCAGATTAGTACAGGGCGATACAAAATCAAATCCATTAACACTCAAATAAAAAAGTTGCTGGAAAGAAAGATGCTTGTAACCAACCTCACTGGAGCAGGCAGCACAAATCAGTGGATGCTAAAATTATCAGCAAATATTGAGACTTCATAGAAAGAACACCTTTGTACAAGAGAAGCTGCTTGTTCTTCATGAGGATTACAAGATTACTGTCTAAATTCTCTTTATCCATTTCCTGTTCTTAGCCATGGCACAGCTACTCTGTTTATTAACTTTTTCACTGCTGAGGCTGGAAAGTCATGAACAGATAATCAAAGAATCACAGGAGACTGCAATCCAATGTTCTGTACTGCTGTCACACAGCTGAAAGTCACATCTTTCACAAAGGCATAAAACAGGCACAAGAAATAATAGGATTTTTATAACAGCTTACCTGTAAAATCCTTTTCTTGGAGTACATCACGGGACACAGAGCGACATAGTCATTACTAATGGGTTATATAGTTACCGTCAGGTGCTGGCACTGGCAACTTCCAAAACCGGAAGTACCCTCCCCTATATAAGCCCCTCCCATCCGGGAGCACCTCAGTTTTGTAGCAAAGCAATAAGTGTCCCCAAAAGAGGGGTGGGAGCTCTGTGTCCCGTGATGTACTCCAAGAAAAGGATTTTACAGGTAAGCTGTTATAAAAATCCTATTTTCTTTTTCGTACATCACGGGACACAGAGCGACATAGTCATTACTAATGGGATGTCCTAAAGCAATGCCAAATGAGGGGGGGGATACACCATATATAAGCTGAGCGCTATCAGACATGAGGATCTTTTGCGGCCTGCAACACACTGCGCCCAAAGGCGACATCCTCCTGACTTCTAACGTCCACCTGGTAGAACCTAGTAAACGTGTGAACTGAAGACCATGTTGCGGCCTTACAGATTTGAGCCAGGGAGGCCTGGTGATGCACTGCCCATGAAGTTCCAACTGCTCTCGTGGAGTGCGCTCTAACTTTGAACGGAGACGGTCTCCTTCTCAAGCCATAAGCTTGCATAATGACCTGTCGAATCCACTTGGCTAAAGTAGATTTTGACGCTGCCTGACCCTTTCTGGGGCCTTCCGGCAGAATAAACAAAGTATCCGTTCTGCGAATCTGAGCAGTGGCTTTTAGATAAGCTTTAACTGCTCTTACTACATCCAAAGAATGCAATAACTTTTCCTCTACCGAAGTAGGTTTGGGGAAAAAAGAAGGAAGAACCACATCTTGGTTCAAATGAAACCTCGATACCACCTTAGGAAGAAAGGCTGGATGAGGACGTAACACTACTCTGTCCTTATGGATAACCAGATATGGCTCCTTACAGGACAGCTAATTCCGATACTCTTTTAGCCGAACAAATGGCTACTAGAAAAATCAATTTCCTGGTGAGAAGCACCAAGGAAATATGCTGTAATGGTTCAAATGGTTGTTTCTGTAGAACCGACAGAACCAAGTTTAGATCCCATGAACATATGGGAATATTAACCGGAGGCCTAATACGCATCACTCCTTGTATAAAGGCTTTGACTAGTGAATGCGAAGCCAAGGGCCTTTGAAAAAATATTGACAAGGCCGAAATCTGACCCTTGATAGTACTCAAGGCAAGCTTCCTATCTACAGCCCACTGTAAGAAATCCAGAATCCTACCTATTACGTACTTATGTGGATGCCATTTCTTGGCCTCACACCACGCGATGTACGCCTTCCAGATTTTATAGTAGATCTGCCTGGATACCGGCTTCCTGGCATTGATCATGGTAGATACCACAGCATTAGAGAGCCCTCTCTTTTTTAGAATGTGGGCTTCAATAGCCAGGCCGTCAAACCTAGGGCTGGTAAGGAAGGGTGTATATCGGTCCTTGCGAAAGCCGGACGACGTGGGAGAGTCCAAGGACTCCCCACTGAAATTTTACAATCTCCGCGTACCACGCTCTTCGGGGCCACGCTGGAGCCACCGGAATCACCGGTTTCTTTTCTACCCTGATTCTGCGGAGTAATCGAGGTAACCATTGTGGCGGTGTGAATGCATATATCAGCTTGAACTGATCCCAAGGGAACACTAGGGCATCCGAGCCGCAAGCTAGGGGATCCCTTGTCCGAGAGACAAACCTGTCCCCCTTTGCGTTGAATCTGGATGCTAGAAGAT
Organism: Rana muscosa; assembly: GCA_029206835.1. Classification (NCBI taxonomy): domain Eukaryota; kingdom Metazoa; phylum Chordata; class Amphibia; order Anura; family Ranidae; genus Rana; species Rana muscosa. The sequence continues at coordinate 224,084,285 of CM055116.1, forward strand.
CTACATCCGATGTTCCCCACCGCTGACATATTGTCCAGAAAACCTCGGGGTGAAGGGACCCTTCCTCTGGGCCTAATTGCTGGCGACTTAGAAAGTCCGCCTTCCAATTCTCCACTCCTGGAATGAATACCGCAGATATGGCTGGGACATATTTTTCTGCCCATTTCAGGATGTAATTTACTTCCCTCTGGGCTGAACGACTCCTGGTGCCCCCCTGATGATTGATATATGCCACTGCTGTGGCATTGTCTGATTGCATTCTGACAGGGGACCCTTGGAGTTTGGATGTCCATGCTACTAGGGCATACCGGGCTGCTCGTATCTCTAAGAGATTGATGGGCAGGGCCTTTTCTGCATCCGACCATCTGCCCTGGAGAGACTATTGCTCCAGTACTGCTCCCCAGCCTATAAGGCTGGCATCTGTAGTGACCACCTTCCAAGAAATCGGACTGAAGGATTTCCTTTTTTCCAGATTCTGGGGAACCAACCACCAACGGAGGCTCTTGCGAACGGAAGGGGACAAGGACATTGTAAGTCTAGGGCCTGAACTTTTTTGTTCCAGGCTGACAGTATGGCCCCTTGCAAATTCCTTGAATGGAATTGACCGTAGGGTACTGCTTCGAATGATGCCACCATTTTTCCCAGCAGCCTCATATACAGGCGTATGGACGGCTGTCTTTTTTGTACCCACTAAGTGGATCACATCTTTCAAAGACAACACCTTTCCTCGAGGCAAGAATATTTTTCTCTGGCCTGAATCCAACCTTAGCCCCAAGTATTCCAGATTTTTGACTGGTTTTTAGGGCTGACTTGTCTCGGTTGATAATCCAACCGTGAGATTCCAGATACTTGATCGTCTTGTGAACGACCACGTCTAGTTTTTTCACTGAGTGGTCTATCAGCAACAAGTCATCCAGATATGCCATTATCATTACACCTTGTGTTCTTAGATTGGCCAATAAAGGGCCAGAATTTTTGTAAACACTCGTGGTGCTGTGGCCAAACCGAAGGGTAAGGCTCTGAACTGAAAAAGGCGCCCTTCTACTGCAAAGCGTAGAAATTTTTGGTGGACTGGGAAGATGGGAATGTGCAAATAAGCATCTTTGATGTCGATCGTGGCTAACCAATCCTCCCCTTGTAGGGCAGTGGCCACCGATCGGATCGACTCCATCGGAAAGTCCTGATATACAGGAATTTGTATAGCCCTTTTAGAATTAATATGGGCCTCCCGTCCGCGTTTGCTTCGGGACTGTAAAGAGGTTTGAGTAAAACCCGAACCCTCATTCTTCCAGGGGAACCTCCATAATTACTCCTTGGAGCAATAGTTGTTCTAGTGCCAACAGGAGGGACTCTCTCTTCCGGGGATCCCTTGGCACGTTTGACCTCAAAAATGGGAAGGAGGAGAGTCTTTTAACTCCAAACTGTATCCCAAACCTACTGCGGAGAGCACCTATCTGTCTTGATCGTGTCCCGCCAGGTCTCTTGCGAACAACTGGAGTCCTCCCCCCACCCGACTGAGTGGGGGCTTCAATGAATTTAACTTTGGGGGAGGTTTTGTACCTCCCCTGACCCAGGGTTTCTCATTACCCTGCTACTGTCCCTGTTTTTTACCCCCGGGATTTGACCGAGGAGGCCGTCGGAACTGTTACACAGCCGATGCCCCAGGGACTGGAGAAGCAGGCCTCTTAAAGAGGGACCTCTAACTCTGCTTTTAACCGGCAAGAGCGTATTTTTACCGCTGGAAATTTTCTGGATATATTTGTCCAGGTTTTCCCTGAATAAGCGTTCACCATGAAATGGGACGCTAACCAGCCATTCTTTACAGGGAGCTTCAGCAGACCAGTTTCTGAGCCATAGGAGCCTACGCATATGTACTATAGACAGCGTAAGGCGGGAGGCCTGATGGACTGAATCCTCTATGGCGTCAACCGCAAAGCCTAAGGCTCTAGGTAGATCAGCTAGGGCAAAGCCTGCTGATCTGTCAAGTCCCTCAAGACCTGTTTCAACTGATCCTTCACTGCTTAGCAGACCCCAATAGCTGCTACTGCTGGTTGTATCACCAAGCAGATTTTCATAAGGACTCCAATCTTTTATCTATTGGGTTCTTGAACATTTGGACATTATCCACTGGACATGTCAGTGATTTATACATACAAGAGATGGCTGCGTCCACTGTAGGGACCTTCCATTTTTTTTTTTTTTTTTTTTGATGAACTTATCCTCCATGGGATAGACCACCGGAAATCTCTTGGGGGAATAAATATTTTCTCAGGACGTTCCCAATCCTGGTAAATGAGCCCTTTCAGTAAAGGGTGAAGTGGAAAAGAACAAACAGTCTGGGGGCTTCTAGCGACCCCAACGAGGATACAGTAGTGGTTGATGGTTCCGCAAGGTGCATTTTTAAATGCTGATCGGACCATGTTAGTCAGAGACTGAACCCATAATCTTTCAGCTTGAGATGCTGAGAAAAGGTTCCCCCACTGTTGATTCCTCTATAACAGAATCAACCTTATCCTGATCCCCTTCAGGCAGGTCGATCCCTGTATGGGACTGTTGCTCTGCTAACAGGCACTCTGAAGGAGGAGACGGAGATCGGGCGTGCTTTCCCTGACAGGGAGGCAGCGATAAATTTTGACAATCTCTCTCTAATCCTCCCCGAGCTGAGGAAAAAACCTCCTCTGTTACATACACAGGAGCAGGTGACTGAGGACAGCCACAGTACCAAGTACCCCTGCGGGGTCTCTACGGTCACTTACCTCTGAACTTCAGGGGAGACTGGTGCAGCAGGAGTATGCCCAAGATCCTCCGAGCCCGATGAGACCCCCTTCGCTTCCTGGAAGATTCAGTTCCGGAGCTACTGGACGGCATATTCCTAAGCCTAAAGCTGAGGTATTCCAGCCGTAATACACCACTTTTACTGAGAATAGTCTAGCACAATTGCTGCTATATCACAGTTGGTGTCTACTAATGTGCCTTTCTAGGGGATGCCTGTATCAACCGCTTGCTGTATGCCTTTAAATGTTGCCAGCTCTGTCTCTGTACTTCATAGCCAGCTTACTGCAATAATGTGGCTTTTTAAAAACCTGCTGGGACGCCCGCACATGCGCAGAAGCGCTGCGGCGCGCACAGAGCGTCATCCCCCAGGCCCCGCCCCTTTTTCCGACCACCTCTATATATAGAGGCGCGTGCACGCGCACGCGCGCGGCCACGTGCGCCTCGGCGCTAATTTTCAAACATGGAAACCAGGGACAGGAGCCAGGGCCCCCTTTGCCGCAGGCCGGGGGATAGACGAACACTGCAACATGGCAGAGGAAACAGTTTCCTGTAGGAGAACTCACCAGCTGCCTGGACTTTGTTCTCTGAGAAGAAACTAGTCCATATGACAAGAAAAACATTCCACAGCGGCCTCTAGTGGACAAACACAGGTACCGCAGTTTAATATACTAAACATATATATATATTTTTTTTTCTTGACCACCATTAAAAATTATTACATTTTTTTAGTAGTTACAGGCATGCACAGATATTAGCGGGAATACCGTTAGGTAACAGACAGAAAGACAAATTAGGCTTGGGGGTCCCCCAATAGAACCAAGTTCCTGGGGGCCCCCACTTACCTGTTCCCCGCCGCAGGACTTTGTTTGGTCCACAAAAGCCCAAACTTCACCTATCACGGCAGGCATTGTAATCAAACCTTCAGGGACCGGGTTCCCAAGGATTCCACTCCCCTGGACCTGTATAGCACCCTGCACAGAAAACATCTTGGTCGTGGGTATGACCAGAGCTCTGGATCCCAGGGTCCAGCTCTCCTAAGAGAAGCATTACAGGCAGAACCTTGCTCTTCTCTGCAAGGCCCGGGTACCGACCGTTTAGCTATGAAGCTTTTTTGGTCGGATCCGGAATAGCTTACTGAGGCCCAAAAGAACCTGTACGCAAGCTCAGTGAAAAACACATGTTTCTTCTTGGCCAACACCTTAGACACTGGCAAAAAACTGAGGTGCTCCCGGATGGGAGGGGCTTATATAGGGGAGGGTACTTCCGGTTTTGGAAGTTGCCAGTGCCAGCACCTGACGGTAACTATATAACCCATTAGTAATGACTATGTCGCTCTGTGTCCCGTGATGTACGAAAAAGAAAAGGTCATTGCCAAGGCAAAACAGTTTGGTCATAAAATAGGATCATTTGAAGATCTGGGGATAGACAGATGTCCCCAGATGACAAATGAAGACCATAGATAGACAGATGTCTCTTTCAGAAACATCTGCACATCCTCAGTCACACCAGGACCCACTTCTGATTATTACTTGTGTGAGGGGGTTAGCTCGGCAGCGGGTGTGTGTGACCCCCGGGATGGGCTCCCCACACAAAAACAGGCCCAGCAAACGGAGGTTGTGGTTTTCAAAATCAAAAAGGTGCGGTTTATTTTCTATTTACAGTGACAAAACACAGCAAAGCAAAAGAAACATAAACAAAATAAATCCTGGTCAACTTGACCTCTGACTAAACATACAGGTTTCCTAACTAACAACTGGGATCAGCCTAGTGCTGTCCTAGTCCCTAAGTCCCTGGTTTTAAATGTCCAAGCAAATAGCCACACAGGCTTTGTCTCACCGCACAGGGGTTCACTCTCCCTAGACAGTCCACACAGGTCTGGGTCCAGGCATGAGCTAACATCTAATGAAGCTGGGAGTTCTTATAGAGGCCTAAATGAGCTGACAAGCTTCAGCTGGTCTCATCAACTCCCTGTCTGCACGACGCCCCACACTCTCCCTAGAGGTATGAGTCATCCATGAGCCCACTAGCCTTAGCTGGGCTTATACAACTCTCCACCTAGTTGTATAAGTCGGCGTAAAGCCTGAATCTGGGCGAAATATATCTACCCCCCTGGATGCAACCAGGTGACTTTACCTTCCTGCTGTCACACTTGGTACATCACTACGTTTGTGTTTGTTGGCCGACAATTGTGTGCCATTAGTATGCAAGACAAAATCCAGGCACACTCCCTTTTGACAAAAGTCTGACACTTAGTTGTCTAACATTCTGATCGTCTGTACCAGGCTTTAGATCGCACATGCACTACTTCTTATCATTGTGCATGTGCGATCTAAAGCCTGGTACAGACGATCAGATTGTGAGACAACTAAGCGTCAGACTTTTGTCAAAAGGGAGTGTGCCTGGATTTTGTCTTGCATACTAATGGCCACAATTGCCAGCCAACAAACACAAACGTAGTGATGTACCAAGTGGAATTTCAGCTCTTGAGCGCCACCCTTTGAGCACCTTCTGCTAATGTCGTGTTTGGTGAGCATTGATTCCGAGCATGCGCGTTTGTACTTTCAACTTTTGTGTGACGGACTTGTGTACAGACGATAGGAAAATCTGACAACAGACCGCTGTCCGCCGAAAATTTACTAGCCTGCCATCCAACAATTGTTGGCCAAAAGTTGGACAACAATTGTCTGAAGGAGCAAACCAACGGTCGGATTTTAGGCAACAATCTGACAGACAATTCCCTGCCAACAATCGGATCGTGTTTACGAGGCTTAAGTCTCTGCTTCTTCTCTTGAGACTTAGGAATGTTGGCCAGGTCATAATCTATAAAATAACATTAAATTGGTTTATGTAGGCTGAGAATGTTGGGCCTGATTTGAGGAGGGGATTTCAACGCCACCCATATCCGTTCCTACTGCTTCTCCCCATTTTCTGACATTTTGTTGCAGAATCGCCAGCCCAATACAGAAAGTTAGAAGCTGACTGTCTTTTCAATCATCTGATATCGTAAATTCTGCCAGGGTATGAAAACTTATGAGCACTACTGAACATTTTAAACTTTAGGAACACATATCTCCACTAAGAACAGTGTATCCTAATTTTCCATTTAATGCAAAATGTAGTTCTACAGCAATGGTAACCAAGGGTTTCCTAGCTGGCACATAAACGCTTTTTTTTTTACTTCCTGGAGGGAAGGTGAAAAAAAAAGGAGGAGAAAGAAAAGAAAAAAAGCATGGAAAACAGAATGGGACACGAGGGACTCCCCAGGGAAAATATCAGACTTACAATGCAGCCCAAATAACGGGATGAGAAATCTTTTACCATTATCCGGGTAAGCTTGGACTACTTCTGGACAATTTGCACATTCTTACTATGGATATTTTGGCTGCCATAAGGTAAATGTGATTTGTTTTTAGGGTGATTAAAAGTAGATGTCATCAGAAGATTTAAAGTGGAACTATGGGCAAAACTTTTTGTTTCCATTTTGAATAGAGCAAGGGAGGTTTGTAACCCATCAGATTTATTTTTGCCATCTGTGTCTTATTGCGGAGATTTCTCTTTACTTCCTGTCCCATAGCCAAACAGGAAGTGAGAGGAAATCCATGAAAATTAAGGGAATCCCTTTGGGACCCCCAGGTCACTAGAACTAGTGTCCCCATTGGTAGATTTCCCCTCTACTACTTTTCTGGGGACAACCCAAAATTTGATATTAGTCTTTGTACTGGTCTTTTAGTTTCAATGATAATGGTAAAACACAGGGGCACACACAGCAATAAAATCTTACAAGTGTTCTAATCCCTCTCTACTCTATCCAAAACTAAAGAAAACGTATTGCCTTTAGTTATATACTTTCATTGAGTGACCACATTTTTAAGGATAGTTTTCTGCACCCAAAACCTATAGACTTTGGGTAAGGTCCACCATACATACTTGGTTTCCATCTGTCAACATCCTCCTAACACAAAAGTACAGAAGCCTCTTGAACTGGAAGATGCTCGTCTGCAGGGGACCATGTATCATCTCAACAAGGTCTTAAAGCTAGCCTCTGATAATATTGTTTTTTTTTATTTCAGATAAGAAACCTTTGGCCATTCCACCAAATCCAATTATACATCAAGGACCCATTGTCTTCTGTACAGTAGCTTAGATGTGGGGGGTACTGGGAGAGATTTGTAAATGAAGGATATACAGCGCTTATGTTAATATTAGTGAATTTGAAATTATGTGATAAATCTGGAAAAGAAAAATAATTCCAGTAAGGGATTTGGATAAATTAAATACTTTACAAAAAGAGTGCAGCCATGAGGGGCTCTGTCCACATGGCTGCGGTATTCATTCATTCATGGAGTTCTGTGAATAAATAGACTGCAAGTACCAACAGCCTTTGCGGCTGAGGGAACTGGTGAGCATCCTCGTAGTTATTTAAATCTTCTTGAACCTAAGTAACTGTGTGCCTGTATTGGAGGTACAGGCAGACAGCTACTCTGACAGTCTGCAAGAGCCTGACATTCCACCCATGATCTGCTGATCGCAGGTACAATGCTTTACAGGCGCACAAAAAAAAAAAAAAAGAACATTGTTTTAAATCGGCAAAAAAATTTGCAGTTATTTTTTTTAAAAGGTGAACTTTAAACTGGAGATGTTGCTTCAAGTATATTCCCTTTGAGGATATATGAAGTCTTAAATATGCATGAGACCGGTATTAAAACACCAGGTCTGGAATAATAGGCTTATTTCCTTACTTTGCTCTAAAAGGTGCAGGCATGTACCTAAACGGATTGTAGAGGAATTTATTTATTTTAAATAATATCTTTATACCTACCTGCGCTGTGCAAATAAATTGCAGAGCGTACCCAAAACTCTTCTTCTTGGATCCCCCACAAGTGCTCCTGGCTCCTCCTCCCTGCTCACTACCCTCACGGGAAGCCACTTCTCATGGAGGCACTCGTGCGTGCTTGCTCCCGAGCCCCGCTGCTGCATCCATGGACAAAGACAGTTGGACTTGGCCCCGCCCACCTTCGTCACTGGCTTTGATTGACAGCACTGGGAGCGGATGGTTCCTGGTGCCCCAGCAAAGCCAGTGAGAGCTGAAGTGAGGGGAGAGAAGAGCTGCAGACATGGACAGCACTGGGTCGAATGAGGGCTCAGGTAAGTATAGGCTTTAAAACCACTTTAACAGGATCATTCAGAAAAAAAGGATGCCCCAAAGGGTCAAATAGTGATATGAGGAGGGCAAAAGTATAGGGGATGAAACTTCATGAGCAACTATAACATGAAATCAGCTGGACTGGAAAAGATTGGGCTGTTGGTATAGCCAATAGAAATGAAATGGATTTGTTTTCTTTATGCTAATAACACTTGCAGCTGTTGGGAATTTTCACCTAGCCAACTGTAATATGCTAACATGCTAACAGTTAGGGAAGCAACATTTTTTTAAGGGACCAGTTTGCCTTCTTTTACTGAACATGGGCGTAGTGAAAGTCTTTCAAAATGCAGTAGAGAGGGTTGGAACCATCACCATTTAGGGTGACATTATTATTCACTCTGAAGTGAAATCACTGCAGCCTTGTCACCCTGTGGTCAGGGTAGTCTTAAGCCTCGTACACACGGTCGGACTTCCATTGGACTTTTCCGTGTTTTTTTGTCCGAACGGAGTTGGCCGGGCACACCCATAGCATACACACCACAGGACTTTTCTGCAAACTTTCCCAAAACTTTTTCCAACATCACGTGGTTTTTCTGCTCTATTCCGCCACCCTTTGGTCAACTTCTGCTATTGTAGGTTGATTTTAACATTATTTGTTTTGTCCATCGGACAAAAGTCCGATGGTTTTCTGTACACACGGTTGGACTTTGCTCCATCGGACTTTTGTTGGCCAAAAGTTTGTCCGTTTGCAGACCGAACTTTTGTCCGATAAAAACAACAAAAAAAAAAAAAGTTTGTCCGATGGAGCGTACACACGGTCGGATTGTTGGTCCAACTTGCTCAAAATGAAGTTTGTTGGCCAAAATTCCGACTGTGTGTATGGGGCTTTAGATGTGGTTATAGGCAACAAACAAATTAAAGCTTAATTCTTACCAATACTTTTTAGACAATTACAGCAAATACTTTTTTGCCATTTGAGAAAAAGGGTTAAACCAAAAACTGAACGGTGAAAGCACCTCCAGCAGTGTTATATGGTCTGTCTCATATTGCAACTTTCACTTTAAAAAAGGTATTTACCACATATAGTTACCAGTATATTTTTAACTATAGTAGGCCCTTATTTTTACCCTGTACGTTACAGTGATCCTTAGTCCTGGTTCACACCAGTGCAGCTTTCAAATCGTGCTACCTCAGCGCGATTTCAAAGCCACTGATCAGTGCAATTTGGATCTCCGATTTTATTGCGGCTTGCGACTTCATTTTAGACAAAAGTCAATGCAAGTTGCAATAAAAAGCACAGAAAAGTAGAGCAGGGACCTTTTTCAAAGTCGCTGCGACTTGAATTGCAACGATTTGAACAGTTCCATTGCTGAAAATAATAGGATTTTTATAACAGCTTACCTGTAAAATCCTTTTCTTGGAGTACATCACGGGACACAGAGCGACATAGTCATTACTAATGGGTTATATAGATACCGTCAGGTGCTGGCACTGGCAACTTCCAAAACCGGAAGTACCCTCCCCTATATAAGCCCCTCCCATCCGGGAGCACCTCAGTTTTGTAGCAAAGCAATAAGTGTCCCCAAAGAGGGGCGGGAGCTCTGTGTCCCGTGATGTACTCCAAGAAAAGGATTTTACAGGTAAGCTGTTATAAAAATCCTATTTTCTTTCTCGTACATCACGGGACACAGAGCGACATAGTCATTACTAATGGGATGTCCTAAAGCAATGCCAAATGAGGGGGGGGATACACCATATATAAGCTGAGCGCTATCAGACATGAGGATCTTTTGCGGCCTGCAACACACTGCGCCCAAAGGCGACATCCTCCTGACTTCTAACGTCCACCTGGTAGAACCTAGTAAACGTGTGTACTGAAGACCATGTTGCGGCCTTACAGATTTGAGCCAGGGAGGCCTGGTGATGCACTGCCCATGAAGTTCCAACTGCTCTCGTGGAGTGCGCTCTAACTTTGAACGGAGGCGGTCTCCTTCTCAAGCCATAAGCTTGCATAATGACCTGTCGAATACACTTGGCTAAAGTAGATTTTGACGCTGCCTGACCCTTTCTGGGGCCTTCCGGCAGTATAAACAAAGTATCCGTTCTGCGAATCTGAGCAGTGGCTTTTAGATAAGCTTTAACTGCTCTTACTACATCCAAAGAATGAAATAACTTTTCCTCTACCGAAGTAGGTTTGGGGAAAAAAGAAGGAAGAACCACATCTTGGTTCAAATGAAACCTCGATACCACCTTAGGAAGAAAGGCTGGATGAGGACGTAACACTACTCTGTCCTTATGGATAACCAGATATGGCTCCTTACAGGACACAGCTGCTAATTCCGACACTCTTTTAGCCGAACAAATGGCTACTAGAAAAATCAATTTCCTGGTGAGAAGCACCAAGGAAATATGCTGTAATGGTTCAAATGGTTGTTTCTGTAGAACTGACAGAACCAAGTTTAGATCCCATGGACATATGGGAATATTAACCGGAGGACTAATACGCATCACTCCTTGTATAAAGGCTTTGACTAGTGAATGCGAAGCCAAGGGCCTTTGAAAAAATATTGACAAGGCCGAAATCTGACCCTTGATAGTACTCAAGGCAAGCTTCCTATCTACAGCCCATTGTAGGAAGTCCAGAATCCTACCTATTACGTATTTACGTGGATGCCATTTTCTGGCCTCACACCAGGCGATGTACGCCTTCCAGATTCTATAGTAGATCTGCCTGGATACCGGTTTCCTGGCATTGATCATGGTAGACACCACAGCATTAGAGAGCCCTCTCTTTTTTAGAATGTGGGCTTCAATAGCCAGGCCGTCAAACCTAGGGCTGGTAAGGAAGGGTGGTATATCGGTCCCTGCGAAAGCAGGTCCGGACGATGTGGGAGGGTCCAAGGACTCCCCACAGACATTTTTACAATCTCCGCGTACCATGCTCTTCGGGGCCACGCTGGAGCCACCAGAATCACTGGTTTCTTTTCTACCCTGATTCTGCGGAGTAATCGAGGTAACAATTGTGGCGGTGGGAATGCATATATCAGCTTGAACTGATCCCAAGGGAACACTAGGGCATCCGAGCCGCAAGCTAGGGGATCCCTTGTCCAAGAGACAAACCTGTCCACTTTTGTGTTGAATCTGGATGCTAGCAGATCTACATCCGGTGTTCCCCACCGCTGACATATTGTCCGGAAAACCTCGGGATGAAGGGATCATTCCCCTGGGCATAATTGTTGGCGACTTAGAAAGTCCGCCTTCCAATTCTCCACTCCTGGAATGAATACCGCAGATATGGCTGGGACATATTTTTCTGCCCATCTCAGGATGTAATTTACTTCCCTTTGGGCTGCACGACTCCTGGTGCCCCCCTGATGATTGATATATGCCACTGCTGTGGCATTGTCTGATTGAATTCTGACAGGGGACCCTTGGAGTTTGGATGTCCATGCTACTAGGGCATACCGGGCTGCTCGTATCTCTAAGAGATTGATGGGCAGGGCCTTTTCTGCATCCGACCATCTGCCCTGGAGAGACTATTGCTCCAGTACTGCTCCCCAGCCTATAAGGCTGGCATCTGTAGTGACCACCTTCCAAGAAATCGGACTGAAGGATTTCCTTTTTTCCAGATTCTGGGGAACCAACCACCAACGGAGGCTCTTGCGAACGGAAGGGGACAAGGACATTGTAAGTCTAGGGCCTGAACTTTTTTGTTCCAGACTGACAGTATGGCCCCTTGCAAATTCCTTGAATGGAATTGACCGTAGGGTACTGCTTCGAATGATGCCACCATTTTTCCCAGCAGCCTCATATACAGGCGTATGGACGGCTGGCTTTTTTGTACCCACTAAGTGGATCAAATCTTTCAAAGACAACACCTTTCCTCGAGGCAAGAATATTTTTCTCTGGCCTGAATCCAACCTTAGCCCCAAGTATTCCAGACTTTTGACTGGTTTTTAGGGCTGACTTGTCTCGGTTGATAATCCAACCGTGAGATTCCAGATACTTGATTGTCTTGTGAACGACCACGTCTAGTTTTTTCACTGAGTGGTCTATCAGCAATAAGTCATCCAGATATGCCATTATCATTACACCTTGTGTTCTTAGATTGGCCAATAAAGGGCCAGAATTTTTGTAAACACTCGTGGTGCTGTGGCCAAACCGAAGGGTAAGGCTCTGAACTGAAAATGGCGCCCTTCTACTGCAAAGCGTATAAATTTTTGGTGGACTGGAAAGATGGGAATGTGCAAATAAGCATCTTTGATGTCGATCGCGGCTAACCAATCCTCCCCTTGTAGGGCAGTGGCCACCGATCGGATCGACTCCATCGGAAAGTCCTGATATACAGGAATTTGTATAGCCCTTTTAGAATTAATATGGGCCTCCCGTCCGCGTTTGCTTCGGGACTGTAAAGAGGTTTGAGTAAAACCCGAACCCTCATTCTTCCAGGGGAACCTCCATAATTACTCCTTGGAGCAATAGTTGTTCTAGTGCCAACAGGAGGGACTCTCTCTTCCGGGGATCCCTTGGCACGTTTGACCTCAAAAATGGGAAGGAGGAGAGTCTTTTAACTCCAAACTGTATCCCAAACCTACTGCGGAGAGCACCTATCTGTCTTGATCGTGTCCCGCCAGGTCTCTTGCGAACAACTGGAGTCCTCCCCCCACCCGACTGAGTGGGGGCTTCAATGAATTTAACTTTGGGGGAGGTTTTGTACCTCCCCTGACCCAGGGTTTCTCATTACCCTGCTACTGTCCCTGTTTTTTACCCCCGGGATTTGACCGAGGAGGCCGTCGGAACTGTTACACAGCCGATGGCCCAGGGACTGGAGAAGCAGGCCTCTCAAAGAGGGACCTCTAACTCTGTTTTTAAACGGCAAGAGCGTATTTTTACCGCTGGAAATTTTCTGGATATATTTGTCCAGGTTTTCCCTGAATAAGCGTTCACCATGAAACGGGACGCTAACCAGCCATTTTTTTACAGGGAGCTTCAGCAGACCAGTTTTTGAGCCATAGGAGCCTACGCATATGTACTATAGACAGCGTAAGGCGGGAGGCCTGATGGACTGAATCCTCTATGGCGTCAACCGCAAAGCCTAAGGCTCTAGGTAGATCAGCTAGGGCAAAGCCTGCTGATCTGTCAAGTCCCTCAAGACCTGTTTCAACTGATCCTTCACTGCTTAGCAGACCCCAATAGCTGCTACTGCTGGTTGTATCACCAAGCAGATTTTCATAAGGACTCCAATCTTTTATCTATTGGGTTCTTGAACATTTGGACATTATCCACTGGACATGTCAGTGATTTATACATACAAGAGATGGCTGCGTCCACTGTAGGGACCTTCCATTTTTTTTTTTTTGATGAACTTATCCTCCATGGGATAGACCACCGGAAATCTCTTGGGGGAATAAATATTTTCTCAGGACGTTCCCAATCCTGGTAAATGAGCCCTTTCAGTAAAGGGTGAAGTGGAAAAGAACAGACAGTCTGGGGGCTTCCAGCGACCCTAACGAGGATACAGTAGTGGTTGATGGTTCCGCAAGGTGCATTTTTAAATGCTGATCGGACCATGTTAGTCAGAGACTGAACCCATAATCTTTCAGCTTGAGATGCTGAGAAAAGGTTCCCCCACTGTTGATTCCTCTATAACAGAATCAACCTCATCCTGATCCCCTTCAGGCAGGTCGATCCCTGTATGGGACTGTTGCTCTGCTAACAGGCACTCTGAAGGAGGAGACGGAGATCGGGCGTGCTTTCCCTGACAGGGAGGCAGCCTCTCTAATCCTCCCAGAGCTGAGGAAAAAACCTCCTCTGTTACATACACAGGAGCAGGTGAACTGAGGACAGCCACAGTACCAAGTACCCCTGCGGGGTCTCTACGGTCACTTACCTCTGAACTTCAGGGGAGACTGGTGCAGCAGAAGTATGCCCAAGATCCTCCGAGCCCGATGAGACCCCCTTCGCTTCCTGGAAGATTCAGTTCCGGAGCTTCTGGACGGCATATTCCTAAGCCTAAAGCTGAGGTATTCCAGCCGTAATACACCACTTTTACTGAGAATAGTCTAGCACAATTGCTGCTATATCACAGTTGGTGTCTACTAATGTGCCTTTCTAGGGGATGCCTGTATCAACCGCTTGCTGTATGCCTTTAAATGTTGCCAGCTCTGTCTCTGTACTTCATAGCCAGCTCACTACAATATTGTGTTTTTTTTAAACTGCTGGGACGCCCGCACATGCGCAGAAGCGCTGCGGCGCGCACAGAGCGTCATTCCCCAGGCTCCGCCCCCTTTCCCGGCTCACCTCTATATATAGAGGCGCGTGCACGCGCGCGGCCACGTGCGCCTTCGGCGCTAATTTCAAAATATGGTAACAAGGGACAGGAGCCAGGGCCCCTCTTTGCCGCAGGCCGGGGGATGGACGAGCACTGCAACATGGCAGAGGAAGCAGTTTCCTATAAGAGAACTCACCATCTGCCTGGACTTTGCTCTGCTGAGAAGAAGCTAGTCCACATGACAAGAAAACATTCCACAGCGGCCTCTAGTGGACAAACACAGGTACCGCAGTCTAATATATTAAATATATATATAAAAAAATATTTTTATTTTTTTTTCTTGACCACCATTAAAAATTATTACATTTTTTTAGTAGTTACAGGCATGCACAGAATTTTGCGGGAATACCATTAGGTAACAGACAGAAAGACAAATTAGGCTTGGGGGTCCCCCAATAGAACCAAGTTCCTGGGGGCCCCCACTTACCTGTTCCCCGCCGCAGGACTTTGTTTGGTCCACAAAAGCCCAAACTTCACCTATCACGGCAGGCATTGTAATCAAACCTTCAGGGACCGGGTTCCCAAGGATTCCACTCCCCTGGACCTGTATAGCACCCTGCACAGAAAACATCTTGGTCGTGGGTATGACCAGAGCTCTGGATCCCAGGGTCCAGCTCTCCTAAGAGAAGCATTACAGGCAAAACCTTGCTCTTCTCTGCAAGGCCCGGGTACCGACCGTTTAGCTATGAAGCTTTTTTGGTCGGATCCGGAATAGCTTACTGAGGCCCAAAAGAACCTGTACGCAAGCTCAGTGAAAAACACATGTTTCTTCTTGGCCAACACCTTAGACACTGGCAAAAAACTGAGGTGCTCCCGGATGGGAGGGGCTTATATAGGGGAGGGTACTTCCGGTTTTGGAAGTTGCCAGTGCCAGCACCTGACGGTATCTATATAACCCATTAGTAATGACTATGTCGCTCTGTGTCCCGTGATGTACGAGAAAGAAAAGGTGCAATTCTGAACTGTCAAATGGCATGACAAATCGCATTGGTGTGAACTAGGGCAGGGCAGAGTAACAGGTTCATTTTAATACCCTTCCCCAGCTGCTCACTCTCACCGTTCCTTTGTCCTGTGCAATTACCAAGTTGCAACTACTGAAGTTCACACATGGCTTAGAACTCTGCCAGCTCCCATATGACAGCGCTAGACCAATCTCCAAGCAACACTGTTGTCACATGGATCAAATTCACTTGCTCCTTCAAACCTGCAGGTACTGGCTATTTTCTTTGCTCCCTGTGACTGAATAGAGATGTGGGGGGATAAAAGGAAAAAGAAGTATGCTGCTGGGGAAGTGGACATTAAATCAGGCTTGTCTTAAAGAGAAAAAAAAATATATATGTTTTTAAAAGGAGAAGCTGGCTAACCCACTAAATATAACCAAACTATTTGTATAGTTTATTGCAACAGTAATGCAAATAAGCAGTCCCGTTTTTGACGCCTAAAAGATGTGTCAGTGCCATATTATTCTACTACGATGGACAGCTAAGCAGTAAGTCTTCATGTAGAAGATCTGTTGTTCTGAAAATGGACTAAAGGTCATAACTGACCGGCATACAGTGAGGGGGAAAAAGTATTTGATCCCCTGCTGATTTTTTACATTTGCACACGGACAAAGAAATGATCAGTCTAACATTGTAATGGTAGGTTTATTTTAACAGTGAGAGACAGAACCAAAATATCCAGAAAAACACATTTCAAAAAGGTTCTAAATTGATTTGCATTTTAATGAGTGAAATAAATATTTGACCCCTTCGTAAAACATGACTTAGTACTTGGCGGCTAAACCCTTGTTGGCAATCACAGAGGTCAGACATTTCTTGTAGTTGGCCATCAGGTTTGCACACATCTCAGGAGGGATTTTGTCCCACTCCTCTTTGCAGATCCTCTCCAAGTCATTAGGGTTTCGAGGCTGACATTTGGTAACTCGAACCTTCAGCTCCCTCCACATATTTTCTATGGGATTAAGGTCTGGAGACTGGCTAGGCCACTCCAGGACCTTAATGTGCTTCTTCTTGAGCCACTCCTTTGTTGCCTTGGCAGTGTGTTTGGGTCATTGTCATGCTGGAATACCCACCCACGACCCGTGTTCAATGCCCTGGCTGAGGGAAGGAGTTTCTCACCCAAGATTTAGCAGTACATGGCCCCATCCATCGTCCTTTTTGATGCAGTGAAGTTGTCCTGTCCCCTTAGCAGAAAAACACCCCCAAAGCATAATGTTTCCACCTCCATGTTTGATGGTGGGGATGGTGTTCTTGAGGTCATAAGCAGCTTTCCTCCTCCTCCAAACACATTGAGTTGAGGCAAAAGATCTTGATTTTGGTCTCATCGGACCACAACACTTTCATCCAGCTCTCCTCTGAATCATTCAGATGTTCTTTAGAAAACTTCAGATGGGCCTGTGCATGTGCTTTATTGAGCAGAGGGACCTTATGGGCGCTGCAGGATTTCAGTCCTTCACGGCGTAGTGTGTTACCAATTGTTTTCTTGGCGACTATGGTCCCAGCTGCCTTGAGATCCTCGACAAGATTCTCCCGTGTATTTCTGGGCTGATTCCTCACTATTCTCATGATCATTAAAACTCCACGAGGTGAGATCTTGCATGGAGCCCCAGACGGAGGGAGACTGACAGTTATTTTGTGTTCCTTCCATTTGTGAACAATCGCACCAACTGTTGTCACCCTCTCACCAAGCTGCTTGGCGATGGTCTTGTAGCCCATTCCAGCCTTGTGTAGGTCTACAATCTTGTCCCTGACATTCTTGGACAGCTCTTTGGTCTTGGCCATGGTGAAGAGACTAGAATCTGATTGCTTCTGTGGACAGGTGTCTTTTGTACAGGTAACAAGCTGAGATTAGGAGCACTTCCCTTAGAAGAGTGCTCCTGATCTTAGCTCGTTACCTGTATAGAAGACACCTGGGAGCCAGAAATCTTGCTGATTAATAGGGGATCAAATACTTATTTCACTCATTAAAATGCAAATCAATTTATAACTTTTTTTAATTGTGTTTTTCTGAATAATTTTGTTGTTATTCTGTCTTTCACCGTTAAAATAAACCTACCATTAAAATGATAGACTTATTTCTTTGTCAGTGGGCAAATGTACAAAATCAACAGGGGAGCAAATACTTTTTTCCCCCTCACTGTACAGGCAAACAGTTCTAAGTTGGCTTCTTTATCAAACATACATTGGAAGAATTATTGTCAGATGTCAGGAGAGCTAAATAGATCTCTGCATTTCAAATCATTATGTACCACCATATGGACCCAGCAGCCTGTACTTAATGTAAATGGTGGTAGCTTACTAAACTGTAAAATGTACATTAAAAATATCTTGTAATAACCTAAATCCTTAAACCCTGTGCATTGCCAATTACAGCCTGAATAAAGAGAAATATGTGAGGAAATTTTTGGTTGAACACACCCATCACATACCTGTGGAAAGAAAGCCATTTTACTCCTTCACAAAGCACCACTCCAGAGGTCATGAACAACTCTGCAAAATAGTGAGTTTCAATGCCCTCATCCTCATGCTTTTTAAACTGGATCCCGGATGAAGTGAGTAGCTCTATGGAGTCTTGTGCATACATATCTTCCCTGCAGAGAAAAATTCACAATCAAGACAAGAGTTGCACACAACCTTCTCACTCAGACGCAGCAAGTGTTGACATTTAGGTTGAATTCCAAGCACAAAAATGTTCATTTTTTTATATTCCTCCAAAGGATATAAATCTACTTTACGTGCACCAAATTGACTAAAGGTAAAACTCTGCTTCTGAATTTCAACATTGTAGAATTCAGTAGAATTTGCCCAAGTTTGTGATAGGTTTACGTTATAGAGGAAGTGAACATTGATGGGTTTTACTTCCTCTTTATTTCCCTGCAAAGTAAAAGCATAATGGGCTAATATGCATCGCATACTAGCCCATTATGTGGCACGTACCTGCAAACGAAGCCCGCGATGTCCACATTGTCCAAGCTGGCGGAAGCATCCATCTTCCCCCTCTGCCTTCTGGGGCCGCGAACACCGGCTCTGTGACTGGCTGGAGCTGCGGGACTGCACTCCCCCACATGCGTGCAGGAGCCGCCAGTCGGGGCACACGCTGGGGAAGAAACGTCACGGAGGGACGTTTCTTTACTGCCTCATCGGCGCAGAGGGTACGGAGGTACTTTCTTTACTGCCTCATCGGCGCACTACAAGGTAAATATCTCCTAAACCGTGCACGTTTAGGAGATATTTTCAGTACATATAGGTAAGCCTCATTACAGGCTTACCTATATGTAAAAATGTCTCAGGGGGGTTTATAACCACTTTAAAGGGTTTAAATTATATAAAAACAATGACAGGGCTTTGGATCAATAATAAGTCTAATAATATCTATTCGTCCGTTGGGACGGGGGTACCCCCGCAACTGTGGACAATCTACTAAACAAAACAAAATATTGTGGGAAAGCTATAGTAGCTACCCCACAGCAAAGAAGTTGCATGAAGACGACCAACCACGGTTTAATTATATATAAGTGAAAATTGGATATAAATGACTTTATTTAAAAATGTGATAATTATTAAAATATATCAGGCAGGCACATATGGCCAACACCTCCAAACACCATTAAAAAGGTTAAAGAGAGTGGACAACGTTGTCACAAACAATCAGCACAGCAGGGCCCCTTCCACACATGCAAGCATACTGCAGTAAACCACAAAAGTGCTTTCAGGTATCAAAGCAAAGGGAGAACTGGGCTGCCCAGTCCTCCCTTTGCTTTGATACCTGGAAGCTCTTTTGTGGTTTACTGCGGAATGCTTGCATGTGTGGAAGGGGCCCTGCTGTGCTGATTGTGTCCACTCTTTTTAACCTTGTTATTGGTGTTTGGCGGTGTTGGCCATATGTGCCTGCCATATTTTGATAATTATCAAATTTTTCAATAAAGTCATATCCAATTTTCACTTGGATATAATCAAACTGCGATTGGTCCTCTTGATGAAACTTCTTTGCTGTGGAATAGCTACTATAGCTTTCCCACAATTTTGTTTTGTTACATTAAATGGTAACTCCACTTTTGTGGGGAAAAAAAAATTGCAAAAAAAAAAAACAAAACACTGTTTTATAGTACTGTATATACAATAGCTATACAAGTCATTTTTTAATTGAAAGTGCATTGTAGGTTGACTTACCTTTTCCTTCGATTTCCCTTCTAAATGTTTTTTTTTCTTTGTCTGAATTTCTCACTTCCTGTTTCTCCTCAGTAAACTTCACACCATCATCCCAGCGGTGTTTAGTCAGCCAGAACAGCTTACTGAACAGCTTACTGAGGAGGAACAGGAAGTGAGAAATTCAGACAAAGAAAACAAAGAAAAAAAATATTTAGAAGGGAAATCTAAGGAAAAGGTAAGTGAACCAACAATGCACTTGCTTAAAGGAACCTATTTAGAAAATAAAAAACGAACCTTTACAACCCCTTTAACAATTACCTTGCCTTTTTTTAACTGCACTATAATTTTCTGTAAACTGCAATGCAAATTGGCAAGCTGAAGGCGTTCTTTACACAGTGTGATTGGCTTACTGACATTCCCAGAAGTCTGCACTAAGATACCAGTCACATTTTGGGCATCCCTTGCCATCCCCTCCCAAAATGTAATTTTTGGTAAGACACTCCCAAAGGGAATCATGTCTTAAGGGATTCAGACCCTGCCACTTAACTCATTAGAATCTTGCAAGTGCAGCAGCTGATCGATAATTATAGGTCACTCCCATTCACATTCACTTTGCACTTAGACGCAAACAGCTATTTTTTTTTAGAATTACAAAAAGGTAGGTATCTGAAATAAAATTTTGTTAAAATCCCTGTAATGTACATAGATCACTCAGAAGGAATTATTTAATTTTTTTTCAAAAAAGAAGAAGGTTACTCCATTTCCACAAGTCTTCCAGGTACCTCCTTTAACAGAGAGAGGAGCTGCATCACAAAAAGTACTTTAGAATGTAGTCCTTCTGCTGAACTGGTCAGTTTAACACAAGAACCAAAAAGGACAAATCCTGAACAAAACACATACAAATAGAAAAAGAATAAAAACAAAGGCAGGAATACAGCTTTCCTGGAAGACCTCTGGTTTTCCCAAATTGTCTTCCAGGACACCCCATGGGATGATTAAGCAAGAACTTACCAGACCAGGGTGGGACAATAAAAAAGGCCAGAGACCTCACCTCCCACAGAGCTGACCATAAATATCACAGATACGGTGGAACCGGTTATATTAAATTCTTATAAAGAAAGAAAATACTGCGCTAATCTAAAATAGTGAATAAAAATAAATATAAAGCTGCTACATAAAATGTGACTAAAATTAATATTGATGGAATGAAGATGTAGCGCTGAAGTGGCGGTTCCAGTTCCATCGGAGGACCACCTGGATCGGTGTGAAACCCAGAGTCTGCTGTCAAGTCGGGGAGCCTACCGGACAGTCTACATTGGGGACCCATCTGATCCAGTTTCCAGACTAACTGATGAGGAGTGCCACTGGGATTTCGTATGCCTATTTGACCTGCCTAAACCACAGGTCTAATGTTCCGGTAAGAGTATTCTACCTCTCTTTTTCTACAAGAGTTATGTGATGACCCTTCAGTGCTACATGTTCTTTCTTCACTACACGAAAATTTTCTATGGACACTGTATGGACTCATTATATTGATATTATTTATCACTTTGGTTTGATTGGAGGCCCAAATTATTGGGCTTCATTTTTTCACTTAGCGCTACATCTTCATTCCATGTATATTAAATTCTTAACAAAGAGAAAACAAAGGCAGCAGACCTAAAAGCAGGGAAAAGTCTAAGCCATATCAGAAAATAAGAGTTCAAAGTCATACTGTACAGGACCGATTCCCAAAAAATAAAAAATAAGTTATAAAAGAAAGAATCAAACCCTTGTGAGACTCTGGTCAACTAAGGACATATATGAATGGCACTAAGCTTGCGTGACCAACGTAACAAGGAAATTTAAGAATTTTTATGTGACAACAATTTAGTTCTGATTTGTAGAATGTGCAAAAAGCATATAATTGAAGAAAATTGTATGAAGACCTGAGTGCAAGCTGAAAGAGACTAGCAACAACAGAACATGCATGCATTGTATGGGAATGTTTGACCATTCTTCCAGAAGTGCATTTGTGAGGTTAGGCACTGTTGAGGACGAGAAGGCCTGGCTCGCAGTCTCCGCTCTAATTCATCCCAAAGGTGTTTTTATCTGGTTGAGGTCAGGAATATGTGCAGGCCAGTCAAGTTCCTCCACCCCAAACTCACTCATCCATATATCTTTATGGACCTGGTTTGTGCACCATGTTGGAACAAAAAGGGGCCATCCCCAAACTGTTCCCACAAAGTTGGGAGCATGAAATTGTCTAAAATATCTTGGTATGCCGACACCTTAAGAGTTCCCTTTACTGGAATGAAGGGACCAAACCCAACCCCTGAAAATACCACACACCATAATCCCCTCTCCACCAAATGATTTGGACCAGTGCACAAAGCAAGGCCCAGAAAAACATGGATGAGCGAGTTTGGGGTGGTGGAACCTTAATCTGATAGAACACCTTTGGGATGAATTAGAGCGGAGACTGCGAGCCAGGCCTTCTCGTCCACATCAGTGCCTGACCTCACAAATGCGCTTCTAGAAGAATGGAGAAAAACATTTCCATAGACACACTCCTAAACCTTGTGGACAGCCTTCCCAGAAAAGTTGAAACGGTTATAGCTGCAAAGCGTGGGCCAATTCAATATTGAACCCTACGGACTAAGACTGGGATGCCATTAAATTTCATGTGCGTGTAAAGGCAGGCGTCCCAATACTTTTGGTAATATTTTTGTACTAGTGAGGCAGCAACACGCAGGTTACAGCTAATAGAAACAATTAGGATTAACCCCTTTACGCCTAAGGGTAAAACAAAATGTTAATGCCCAAGTACAAATTTGCAACTTTGACATGCGTTGGTAAAACCGTACATATCATCACAACTACTTTGTACATCCAGGTAAATTATAACTTGTTTTTTTCAGGACAAATTGGGCTTTCATTTGGTGGTAAATGGTTATCGATATCTCCAGATTTTTTTTTATGATCAAAAAGAAAACTGGCCCAAAATAGTAAAAAACAAATATATTATTTTTTTCAAATTTAGCTGTATATTTCTTGTTACTACCATAACCTAACACCAAACAACAACCCAAAATAAAATTCTGCTGCTCCCGACGATCACAGCGATACCACATACGTGTATGTTATTTGTTGCCTGTACCCATAGTACTACCTAAAACACACGAATACTAATTAAAAAATAAAAAATCCGCCAGGCCGGACGCCGTGGACTAGGCCAAAGCCGCGGCCTCGCCTAAAAACTCCTGCCCGCAGCTCCTCAGGACCGGCGCGGTGTCCATCAAAAAAAGAAAAACTTGATTCGAATTGTGAGTCAAGTTTTTTTTGGGGAGAAAAATCGCCCAGCTCTAATATTATTTATGGTTGAAGCCCTATATCTGATATGGATATGAATAAGATAGATAGACTTAACATAAGACTTACAACATGAAATGGACCTGAAGTGTGCCCTGATCTGATGGACGGTATGCCAAAATAAGGGGGCAAAAACATTCAGGTAGGGATGTAGTTTTACTGGTTTTAGCTTTGTTCATTGAGCAAGTTTGGTGAATGCTTGTGCCATTTCCACCTGAGGATTGGAGGATGTGCTGGACGAAGCAGGCAGACTTCCACCTGTCAAGTCTCTTAATTGTCGTGATCTGGGACCCCACACCGGGATGTGGCCGAGGCCGCTCCAATACAATAAGAGCGACTGGAGCACTGACTGGGGTTGAGGTGTGGTAGCGTGGAAGAGTGAGTGAGTGAGTGTGAAGGTGGCAAGACCCAAATTGACCTAACCACCCCACCGTTGATCCAGAGGAAGGCGAAAACCCCAGCCAAGCCTAGGCCAATTGCTACAGCAGGGGAGAAAATTCCTTCCTGATCCCCCGAGAGGCGACCGGGTGAACCCTGGATCAACTTCCTATGGTTGGTTGTGCCCCGATGAATTCTCATGTGTTTGATGAACTGGCAGGCACTCAAGGGTTTGATCGGGAAAGGTAGTAGGGGACAAGAGTTTGACTGTTCAGGTAGGAGTGACAGAAGGCGATCGAGTAAGGTTACTGCACACCAGAGATTGTTTGTTTTTAGAGTTAAATGTCATAACGGTGCCCGATTGCTGGGTTTTGGATAGTGCCAGGTGGAGGATGAAACGATCTTGGTACCGAGCCAAGTGAGGTCTACGTAGAACTTGGCCGGCGGGGTAGCTGCAGGTGAACTCGCTAGGCCACAATAACCTGTGGTAGGCCGAGTCGAAGGCTGCTTGAATGACCAGGCTGGGGAGAAGGCCAAATGGGGAACTAGCTAGGGTAGTGGACATTAACTGGTGCTGAGGGCATAGTTGTACGGGCCTGCGTAGGAAGGACATGACTTGGACCTGCCTTTACTAATAATATCGGCCGTGGCCTGGTTGTCGGTGGTGAAGGCCACGGTTTGTCCTGTCCAGATATGACCCCCAGAGCTGAGCGGCTGCCACGATCTGGTATTGCTCGAACAGGGAGGAAGTCCGGGTAAACCCTGGGATTAGGAGTGTCTCTGGAGGCCATGGTCCTGCAAACCAATAGTGGCCAAAAATTGCAGCGAAGCCTGTGGAGGCTGCAGCATCTGTCACTACCAGCGGTGATGGGGGCGATATTGATGGTATAACTTTGATACTGTTTCATGTAGTAAGGAACTCCTCCCATAATGACAGGTCCGCTACTGCCGCGGTGTTTAAGTTAAGGATCTGATCGGGGTCCTGTGTCTGGGAGAGGAAGACCAGGAGGCGTGATACAAAGATCGACCCTGGGGAATGATCCTTGCTGCAAATTGAGCATTCCCGGGAGAGACTGAAGCTGCTCCTTAGTACACCCCCGTGTACGGGTGAAGTCTTGGAGAACTGACCTGATGCGGGTCGGCTTCAAGGAACGACAAACGTAGTGAAAGCTAGTTTGCGTGTTTAGCACGACAGAGAATAGGTGAGCAGCCAAGTTGCTACTGGAGATGAGTGACCGATTTGAGTCGTTTGCAGAAATGCTTGCAGCGACTGCAATTAAGCCGCTTTATTGGAAAAATGAAAACAAAGTTAGCGGAAATTTTGAGTATGTAGGAACGACCGTGCGCAACATTGTATATGCAGATGGAGTGAGATGTAAAGGTTTATGCTTGATAACGGACGTAAGGCCAGGGATCTGAATTGTAAGTACCACTTTATTGGTATCACTGATGCGAATAGTTCGAATCGGGCTGAGGTGTGAGCACCGGTGGGGTTTGGTTTGTAAAGGATCTTAAATGTTGAGCCGGTGCTGCGACTGGACTCAGATCGGTCGGTGAAGTTTGTATTGCCGAGGATCCGAATCGTTGCGCCGATGACGCGACTAGATTTGGAACGGTTGTAGATGTAAGGTGACGAGGGAGCTCATGTTCCGGATCCGCGTCGTTGCACTGATGATATGACTAGACTCAGATCGGCTGATGGTGTTAGTGGTTGAAGGGGTTTGATTGCTGAAGATCCGAATCATAGGGCCGACGTTGCGACTAGATTCAGATCGGCTGTTGGTAAGTGCTTGGTACACATTACATACATACTTTTTTTTTTTTTTTTATGTTTTTTTTTTTTTTTGGGGGGGGGGGGGGGGGGGGGAAATGACGTCCAACCTGGTGCAGGGTGGACCTACTTGACTGACCTGGAGGAGAAATGACAGGTGATGAGTGGTGAGGGATTTGACTAGCTGATTTGAAAGACAGACTGCATCTGTTGTTTCATACACGCTGTTGCACTGGTTTAGTGCCTTTTACATGTAAGTGCACTTCTTTTTATTAAATATCCTTTTATATGCGGAGAACACTATGGTCTGCTTTTCTTTTATATATATATATATATATATATATATATATATATATATATATATATTTATATACACACCTCATTGGAGTCATTTGTGATCCGGTCCATCTGCTGTTGTCATCCAACTATCCCGGAGCTGCAATACATGCCTGAGACGTATATACCCATATGGGAAGGTATCTGTGACCCTCTATAACCAGAGGGTCCACTTTGGGAGGTGAGCGGCCATTCTTATTACTGGTGGAGGTCTCTCACTGTGTTCACATCATCTGCATGTTTCCGATTCTATAAATCACTCTAGAAGATCACTGGGATTGTCTTTTGATCTATGGACTTGTTCAGTGCTGCACTGCCTTTTTATATAAGTGATCGGATCGGATGGTGGAGCGTGTCGGAGAAATTAGTGACAAAAATGTCCCATGACAGAGGCATGAATCGGTGCGCGGCAGGTGCGACTGATGATGACCGGGCTCTGGAGCATGTACTGAAATGAGGCCAACAACAACTGGGGCACGCTTAAGACAAGTCTGCACACTAAAATGCACGTGGATTCAAATCAGATGCGTGATAGTGAAATGAGTGACAGAAACTTCCCATGACAGAGACTCGAATCGGTGCGTCGCTGTGCGTTTAACAGCAAGCGAACTCTGGAGCATGTACTGAAATGGGGCCAACAACGACTGGGGCACGCTTGAGACGAAGCTGCACCTAAGAATGCGCGTGGATTCAAATCAGATGTGTTACAGTGCAATGAGTGACAAAAATGTCCCATGACAGAGGCATGAATTGGTGCGCCGCAGATGAGACTGACAACGACCAGGCTCTGGAGCATGTTTTGAGATGAGGCCAGCAATTGGGGCACGCTTGGCGAACCTGCACACGAAAATGCACGTGGATTCAAATCAGATGCGTGGCTGTGACATGAGTGACAGAAATTTTCCATGACAGAGGCATGAATCGTTGCTGCGCTGTGCGACTATCAGCAAGCAAACTCTGGAGCATGTACTGAAATGAGGCCAGCAACTGGGACACGTATGGGACGAACCTGCACATAAGAATGCGCGTGGATTCAACTCAGATGCGTGATGGTGACGTGAATGACAGAATTCTCCCATGATCTAGGCACGAGACGGTGCGCCGCATGTGCGGCTGACAACGAGCGGACTCTGGAGCATGTACTAAAATGAGGCCAGCAACTAGGGCCCGCCGGGACGAATCGGTGCATTGTGGATGCGACTTGGATTCATATCAGAATGATGCAGAGGAAATCACTATCGATGCAAGACAAATCAGTAGCTATGTGCAGGGTTTCATGAGGAGAGAGAAGGGTGTGCGAGAAGAGACAAGTGAAATTACTATCAGTGGAATGAGATGACAAACTAGCGGGGACGAACCAGTGAGTCGCTGATGCGACTAGATTCGACCGGAGGGTAATGCAAAGTAAAATAACTGTAATGATAGACAGTGCATTCTAAGTGACATGGGCCTACTACTTGGCGTGAAACGACAAGAAAGAGAAAAAAAAAAAGCACAAAACTAAACTGATAAACAGCTCTGTGTTTGTGTTAACGAATTGCACGACAAGACTGTGGTCTTGCACGAGGCTGAAATAAGGCTGCATATAGAGACTTGACTAATGACAAATTCCACAGCAGGGTTTTGATGACATGGTTTACCTGGCAAACAGTGCGTGAAGCAAAGAAATTGCACGAATCCTACCTGCGACAGTTTGAAACTTGATGTACGAAAAGCATGGTGGGTGTCCAAGACATCCAAAAAGTGTGGTGTTACGCCATGCATGACGCACAAAAAAATTACTTTGGTTTGGTAAACGAGTGAGAGGAAAAAACGAATACAAACGATACGCAAGTTCCGCTGCGGGAACTAAAACACGCGGCATGAAGGCAAACAACAAATGGCAACGATGGAAAGTATGCAACGTATGTGACCCGAATCAGTTCGTAAATATACGAAAGGAATCCGATACGAATCGG
Organism: Rana muscosa; assembly: GCA_029206835.1. Taxonomy (NCBI): domain Eukaryota; kingdom Metazoa; phylum Chordata; class Amphibia; order Anura; family Ranidae; genus Rana; species Rana muscosa. The sequence continues at coordinate 224,111,478 of CM055116.1, forward strand.
TAGTGAGGAGTATAGAATTAATGTAATATGAATTGGTTGTATAGTGTATGCCGCCCTTTACTCTAAAACTGAACACCAATCAATCACCCCTCCCCCCAGGCTAACCAGTGCAGAGAGGCAGCAGGTGGGACTAATTAGAGTCTCCCTTTTTTTTTTTTTCCCAAATGGAAGAGACGGCAACCTTATGGACAGTGAATCTTTACGTCCAGTGAAACCTACGGCGAGTGACATCTGACAGTGACCGAAAGCGACTCGGAGGTTTGGATTTATAAATGAATCGTATGTATGGGACAGTCAATAACTCAGAAGCAGACTTTTAAAGAAAGGAATGCAGGACAGGAAGGATTACTAATTGCAAGATTGTACCTGACGCAAAAGATTCGAAAAGTACCTGGGATAGTGAGCGGGAACCGCCGACGAAGACCACGAACGAAGAAGCCGAAATGCCCTGCGATCGAAACGCCAGGACTCACAAACATGAGGTGAGCTGGTAAGAGTCGGCCCAGTGACATCTAGTATCACTAACAGGAAACCAACGAAGACTGCAGGTGAGTGGGCTGGTTAAACAGCCCCCCGGGCTCCTCCCATAAATTCAGGCCAGCATACTGGCCTTCTAACATATATATATTTATTTTTTTACACACACACACACACACACACACACACGGAGAGACAAAGGCCCCAGGTACACAGGACGCTGCTAAGGCCCCATGCACATGAGACGCAGGTGCAAACTCTGCTGAACACACGTTTTTAAACGCTGAAACCGGCATTTAAAAATGCGTGTTTTGCCGCGTTTGCGTTTATAAGCGTTTCATCATAGACCCTCCCTAAGCTCAAAAAACAGTAAATTTTAAACATTTCAGCCAGTTTGTGAGACCAGAGTGAGTAGCAGCAGCTGAGAGAGCAGCAGTGTACTTGTATTTAGCGTATCACTTGCCACATCACCTGCCACAAGTTGTGGATTGTCCACTTGCCACGTCACCTGGCCACGTCACCTGCTACAAGTTCTGGATTGCCCACTTGCCACGTCACCTGACCATGTTACCTGCCACGTCACCTGGCCACGTTACCTGCCACAAGTTGTGGATTGTCCACTGGCCACGTCACCTGGCCACGTCACATGCCACATCACCTGCCACAAGTTGTGGATTGTCCACTGGCCACGTCACCTGCCACAAGTTGTGGATTGTCCACTGGCCACGTCACCTGCCACAAGTTGTGGATTGTCCACTTGCCACAAGTTCTGGATTGCCCACTTGCCACGTCACCTGACCACGTCACCTGGCCATGTTACCTGCCACGTCACCTGCCACAAGTTGTGGATTGTCCACTGGCCACGTCACATGCCACATCACCTGCCACAAGTTGTGGATTGTCCACTGGCCACGTCACCTGCCACAAGTTGTGGATTGTCCACTGGCCACGTCACCTGCCACAAGCTGTGGATTGTCCACTGGCCACATCACCTGACACAAGCTGTGGATTTGTCCACTTGCCACGTTACCTGCCACAAGTTGTGGATTGTCCACAATGCAATGCAAGCAATTACAGTTTTATTTTATATTTTTTAATAGTTTTTCATCATTTGCCATCATTTTTGAGATTTCTAATGTTAAAAAATAGGTCACCTTTAAAAACGCATATAAACGCAAACGCGGCAAAACGCCGGTACCGCGTTTAGCCGTGTTTAGCGGCGTTTAGCGTCTGAAACGTGGAAACGTTTGCGTCTGAACCCATTTTTTTTGCTTCTGGAAAAACGAGGTTAAACGCAACTGCTTGTAAACGCCAAAAAACGAGAGAGTATGTGCATGGACACATAGGATAACATTGAATGGGTTGAGGGGCAGTTGAAAAAAGCGTCCAACTGCCTCTGAACGCGCGTTTAACAGCAAATAACAGCGTCTCGTGTGCATGGGGCCTTAAAGTACGTTCAGAGGCAGTTGGACGCTTTTTTGAACTCATTCAATGTTATCCTATGTGTCCATGTACACAGTCTCATTTATTGCCGTTTTTAGGCAGTTTTGTTTAACAGCGTTTCTTTGAAAGCAAAAAAAATGGGTTCAGACGCAGAAGATTTCCACTATTCTGACGCCAAACGCGACTAAACGCGGCTAAACGTTTAGCAGCGTTTTATTTATAGGCGTTTTTCGTTTTGGCCCATTTAAAAAAAAAAACGCTTCTAAAACGCAAACGCTGCTAAACGCGGCAAAACAGGACGTTTTAAATGTGGGTTACTATCTGTCAAGTTTAATCTTTTACTAGCAGTTGTAAAAACATCCCCTGTACATGGAGCCAAAGATACAATGCATCTTTCCTCTCCATTCAAAGAGAAAGAAACACAGTGGCAGGCTTCACAGTGACGGTTCACTGTGGTAGCCATTCAAAAGGCTACCACAGCGATCAGGTGACCGAGAATCGGGAGTTCTAGGTCCCGTGCGTTAATACAGGGCCCGGGGCTCTCCACTCCCAGCACAAATATGCGGCCCCATGGAAGAAGGCCCAGTGCAGTGGGGCCACATATATCTGACGTTGGCGTCAAGGGGTTAAATGATGTGATCTGTGATCCTGGAGTAGAACTTTAGTCAGAAAATTAAGGCTGGCCAAACATTATACAATTTTCTTTTACAACTTTCCTTTAGATTTACCAAAACCATATAATATGAGGTCAAACATAAACGCTTTCAATTTGTATGCAATCAGGCAGGCCCTTGTACTACATAGTTACAGGTAATTCTAAAGGAAATTGAATAAGAAAATTGTATATTTTATGACCAGTTTAAAGTAAAAAATATAGGCAAAACTTTTATTTTTGATTTTGGATAGAATAAGGGAAGGTTATACCCCCCCTGTCAGATTTGTTTTCACCAACTGTGTCCCATTGCAGAGACTTTCCTTCACTTTCTGTCCCATAGCCAAACAAGATGCGAGAGGAAATCCCTGCAAATTAAGGGAATTTTGGAAGAACTCCCCTCTATTACTTTTCTGGGGACAACTCAAAATTGTGGATTTTCTTTTACTTTCACTTTCAATGATAATAATAAACAAAAAAGAAAACAGAGTGGGTGGATCTCCCTAAGAGCCCATTCACACAGGGGCAACACGACTTTCACAGCGCGACCTGGAGCTATTTACAAGGCAACTCCAAGTTGCCTGCAGGACAGGAGACATTCCAGTGGCCAATCAAACAAGAATCAGCTCTGTGGGAGGGAGGGGGAGGGAGAGGTTTGCCTGATAAATGTATGTTTTCTTCCTGGAGAGTTGCTCCTATTAAGACAGTGAGAGGCGACTCCCATTGAAATGAATGGTTACAGGTCGCCTAGGAGTCGGATTGAAGTAGTACAGGGACCTTTTTTGAAGTCGGAGCGACTGCAGTAGTGTGCATAAGGACGGCTCCATTAACTTACATTGATTTCTTCAGCCAGAGCGACCTGAGGCGACTAGGGGCGACCTGGGGCGATTTGGAGTCGGATCCAAAGATGCCCCTGTGTGAATGGGCTCTAATGGGGAAACAGACATCAATAAAACAGGTGTTCTAATCCCTCTCCACTCTATCCAAAACAAAAAGGAAGATGGAAGATACGTCATATCCTTGTATTGACACGTGCTGGGGAGGGGACAGGGCGGTGCAGGAGACAGCTGGTCTGTCTCGAGACGGAGGAACACACTATTTCAGCGAGTCTGCTTTTTGTAGAGTGGGGCAGTGAGGCACCTGGTAAATGTGAGTACCCTGGAGAGGGGCTATTGATTATTAATAAATATAAAAAAAAAAAACGGTATCACACTATCAAATACTTTACAGTGGAACCTTGGATTACGAGCATAATCTGTTCCAGGAGAATGCTTGATATCCCAAGCACTCGCATATCAAAGCGAGTTTCCCCATAGAAGTCAAATGGAAACAAAGATAATTTGCTCCACATTGACTTCCATGGCATGCAATACCGCATGTGGCCAGAGTGGGGGGTGCCAGAGAGACTCGGAAACCGTTTGGCTGCACTCGGAAACCCTCGGGAACGGAGCATTTACAAATGGCTCCGAGTGTCACCAGCGCCCCCGCACCTCTGACCGAATGCAGTACTGCACACAGCAGAGGCTTGAATCCTGCATGTTTTGCAAAACCGAGTCAGGATTTTTTTTAAATAATTGCTCGTATTGCGAAATTCTTGTTACCTGCGTTACTCGCAATCCGAGGTTCCACTGTATATGTTTTATATGGATGTGGAGACAGCGCCACTGAGCAGCCCAGGATCCCATCACTAACACTGAACCCAGGGGTGGTTCATATGCATGTACACATAAGGGGGGGGGGCACCTGTGTGGACACGAGAACACGTATGAATCACCATCGCAACATTTGACTATTTTTGGAATAGACTTTATTATTTATGTTCTTTTTGATTCACAAGATCTCTTGCTATTGTATACATTTTTGCACATAGCACTTTAGTTTACTAGGTCACTTTATACATTCATGCATATGCTTGGATTATTAAGGTGTATGATGTTTTGCTTTATGTTCATTTGATTCAAGATTTATTTTTTGCCATATTTGTCCCATGGGGAAGATTTATCTTCATTTCCTGTCACATAGCCAAACAGGAAGTGAGAGGAAATCCCTGTAATTTAAGGGAATCTCTTAGGATACAAGAACTAGTGTCCCCATTGGAAGATTTTCCCCCTATTACTTTTAATGGTAAATAGGACAAATAGAGAGGATGAATCTTCCTTACGGGGACACGGGTAGCAATAAAATCTGACAGGTGTTCTAATCTACCTCGCCTTTATCTAAAACATTTAAAAAAAGTGTTGTCTTTTGTTAAACTTTAAGTGAGGAATACAGTCAGGACCCCCAAAACTCCCTCTAAGAAGCCCTAGATAGGGAGAGCCCAGCAGTGCCCAACACTAAGGGGCCCCAAGTTACAGATAACAGGCTATGTGAACATCTAGGAACCAACACAAGTAAAAATAATTTTGTACAGCAACCTCCAGCTTACCCGTGTTATGTTAGTGCCAAGGGTGCCTGTATCTGCCTGAGCTGTAGTCTGCATTAAATAAAGCAATATGCAATATTCACTCCTTCAACTGTAGCCATAGCCATTGCTTGAAGGAATCACCATTAAGGCACCAGCCAGCCTGTCTCCTGCACTGAAAATGAAGCTTGAAGCCTGAGCCTCATGCGCCTGGAAATGGCTTCACCCCACCAGGATTATTGCCCGTACATAAATCCCGTTACAGCTAGGCCACAAACCAAAAACGCAGCTACTGCGTGAGCCCCCGCCAAAAAATGCCCAATAGTGCACCCACGCTGTCTGTGCTGGTCCCTGTCAAGGGATGTGCTGCCTCCAGACATGGCCTTCCCAAGGCACAGAAGGATTAAGGGAACCCAGCCACCTTCTTCCCATACGGAGGAGGGGTCCTGGAAGGCAATCTAGCAGAGAATTCTACAAGCTGCACTCAGTTGGGCCAGGTAGGTAAAAGTGTGGCTGGAAGAAAACGATAGTCAGAAAGTCAGAGGCCTCTCTCATGCAGGTTTCAGGTGACACATCTCTGGCCGGAGAAAAAACACAACTGACCAGTTAAGCAGAAGGTCTCCCGTTTAAAGTACTTTTGGGTTTGCATTTCCTTTCCCTGCTGGAGGAGGTGCCTATATCTCATGGGCTGCCCTGGAAGATGATTTGGGAAAAACTCCTCGCCAGCACATTCATTCATTACTAGTATGCATTTGCAACAAAACATTTTTTTTTTATTATTGGCTTTCAAGCCTTTAACCACTTAAGCCCCGGACCATTTGGTAGCTAAAGGACCAGAGGTGAATTCAGAATTTTGCACTGCGCTGCTTTAACTGTAAATTGTGCGGACATGCAATGTTGTACCCAAACGAAATTTGCGTCCTTTTCTTCCCACAAATAGAGCTTTCTTTTAATGGTATTTGATTGCCTCTGCGATTTTTATTTTTTGCGATATAAACGGAAAAAGACCGAAAATTTAAAAAAAAATGATATTTTCTACTTTTTGTTATAAGAAAAATCGAATAAACTCAATTTTAGTCATACATTTAGGCCAAAATGTATTCAGCCACATGTTTTTAGTAAAAAAAATGTCAATAAGCGTATATTTATTGGTTTGCGCAAAAGTTAGAGTTTACAAACTAGGGTACATTTTCTGAAATTTACACAGCTTTAAATTTATGACTGCCTATCTCATTTCTTGAGGTGCTAAAATGACAGGGCAGTACAAAACCCCCCCAAATGACCCCATTTTGGAAAGTAGACACCCCAAGGAAATTGCTGAGAGGCATGTTGAGCCCATTGATTTTTTATTTTTTTTGTCTTAAGTGATTGAATAATGACTAAAAAAAAAAAAAAAAAAAATTACAAAAAGTTGTCACTAAATGATATATTGCTCACACATGCCATGGTTATATGTGGAATTGCACCCCAAAATACATTTTGCTGCTTCTCCTGAGTACGGGGATACCACATGTGTGGGACTTTTTGGGAGCCTAGCCGCGTACGGGCCCCCGGAAACCAAGCACCGCCTTTAGGATTTCTAAGGGCGCAAATTTTTGATTTCACTCCTCACTACCTATCACAGTTTCGAAGGCCATAAAATGCCAAAATAGCACAAAACCCCCCCAAATGACCCCATTTTGGAATACCTCTCAGCAAATAGCTTGGGGTGTCTACTTTCCAAAATGGGGTCATTTGGGGGGGGTTTGTGCCATCTGGGCATTCCATGGCCTCCGAAACTGTGATAGGCAGTGAGAAGTGAAATCAAAAATTGATACCCTTAGAAAGCCTGAAGGCGGTGCTTGGTTTTGGGGTCCCGTACGCGGCTAGGCTCCCAAAAAGTCTCACACATGTGGTATCCCCGTACTCAGGAGAAGCAACAGAATGTATTTTGGGGTGTAATTCCACATATGCCCATGGCATGTTTGAGCAATATATCATTTAGTGACAACTTTGTGCAAAAAAAAAAAAAAAAAAAATTGTAGTTTTTCCGCAACTTGTGTCAACATATAAAATATTCCATGGACTCGACATGCCGCTCAGTATATAGCTTGGGGTGTCTACTTTCCAAAATGGGGTCATTTGGGGAGGTTTTGAACTGTTCTGGCATTTTATACACAACATTAGGAAGCTTACATCCACTCTTCTAACCACTTGAAGACGAAGCCCTTTTTGACACTCTTTGTTTACATGAAAAAAAAATTTTTTTTGCAAGAAAATTATGTTGAACCCCCAAACATTATATATATTTTTAAAGCAAAGGCCCTACAGATTAAAATGGTGGGTGTTGCATTTTTTTTTCTACACAGTATTTGCGCAGCGATTTTTCAAACGCATTTTTTGGGTTAAAAAATACACTTTTTTTAATTTTAATGCACTAAAACACACTATATTGCCCAAATGTTTGATGAAATAAAAAAGATGATCTTAGGCCGAGTACATAGATACCAAACACGACATGCTTTAAAATTTCGCACAAACGCGCATTGGCGACAAACTACATACATTTTTAAAAGCCTTCAAAAGCCTTTACAGGTTACCCCAGTAGATTTACAGAGGAGGTCTACTGCTAAAATTACTGCCCTCGATCTGACCTTCGCGGTGATACCTCACATGCATGGTGCAATTGCTGTTTACATATGACGCCAGACCGACGCTTGCGTTCGCCATTGGGCAAGAGCAGGGCAGGACAGGGGTGCTTTTTTTTTTTTTTTTTTTTTATTATTAATTTTGCTTTTTTATTTTATTTTTAAATTGTTCCTTCCAAGTATTTTTTTTTTTTTTATCATTTTTATTGTTATCTCAGGGAATGTAAATATCCCCTATGATAGCAATAGGTAGTGACAGGTACTCTTTTTTTGAAAAAACTGGGGTCTTCTAGACTCTAGATTTTTCCTCTGCCCTCAAAGCATCTGACCACACCAAGATCGGTGTGATAAAATGCTTTCCCAATTTCCCAATGGCGCTTTTTATATCCGGGGGGGGGGGGGGGCATTCCCTCCCACTGCTTGTAAAAGCAGTCCAGAGGCTAATTAGCCGCTAGGATTGCTTTTACATGAAAGCCGGCCGCAGGCTGAAAAGAATGATACCAAGATGATACCTAAACCCGCAGGCATCATTCTGGTATAAACATTCAAAGTCCAGCAACATACCAGTACGTTGCTGGTCCTTGTTGGACATGTATTGTAATCTTTTTTTTTCATGCAGCCAGTTGGCTGAACGAAAAAAGAGATTGATCGGTGGGTATGCCCACCATTAGAATACCGCCCTTCATCCACCCACTTCCAATGATGGGCATACACGCACCATTTATATATGCCGAAGCATGGGGGCATCCTCCCGCAAAAAAGTTATGCCGCACACACATGGTCAGACTTTTCCACGGGCAAGCCTCCGTCGGAATTTCGACCGTATGTACGCGGCATTAGGAGCAAAATCGCTCCTCCGCTCCTGCTGCCCCAATGCTTCGGCATATATGCTTTTTTTATTTAACTGCGGTGGTGAAATCACCTCCTACAGCACTGGAGTCGCAGGGATCAGGCCTGTCTCTGCAAACGCTGCAGTTATGTGTGTTTTTGTTTTGTAAGTGACAGTGATCGATCGATACTGCACTTGGGTGGCCTGGGCTGGACGGAGGGGCAAAACGCAGGTGCCAGCAGGTATCTGGGCTGATCCCACTAACACTGCGTTTTTGGGAACCCTAAACTGCTGGGGACGCTAGTATAGATCAGATCAGATATTGATCTGTTCAGATACTATACCACTAAGGGGGGTGTATGCTTCACGCGTGGGTGTTAGCGTTACTGGCACTAACCTGACGCTGCCTGGGGTGTGACGCAGACCCTCTCTGACGCTAAAACCTAATTGATATCACCCACCGGGCGATCAGGGGGTTAAACCTTTATTGGGTTATATACGATGGGTGCCCTGACACTATAAAAAGCAAACTAACTAACCAGCGTCACCCGTAACACTTATATGGTGATCTAGGGGCAATCAGGGGGTTAAAACCTTTATTAGATAATATATGGGGGTACCTGACGCTATAAAAACCTGCGGCGAACCTAAAAAAAATTACTGGCTACCGATCTGCATCACCGACACTAAGACAGCGATCAGAAAAACGATCGCTTAGCGACAGTGGTGATAGGGGGTGAAAGGGTTACCTGGGGGGCGATCAAGGGGGTTAAACCTTTACTAGATAATATATTGGGGTACCTGACGCTATAAAAACCTGCGGCGAACCTAAAAAAAATTACTGGCTACCGATCTGCATCACCGACACTAAGACAGCGTTTAGAAAAACGATCGCTTAGCGACAGTGGTGATAGGGGGTGAAAGGGTTACCTGGGGGGCGATCAAGGGCGTTAAACCTTTATTAGATAATATATTGGGGTACCTGACGTAGGGCTGGGAAAAAATCGATTTTAATCTTGAATCGAGTTTTGAGTTTTTAATAAAAAAAAAAAAATATAAAAAAAAAATATTTATTTTTTTTCCCTTCAAAGTTTCCGTAGCAGGACTGCAGGGGGCGTATCCGGAATGGCACTGGGCAGCGTTACCCCAATTACATCTACTCGCTGCAGCCGCCCTCTGCCTACCTGATCAGCGTGTCATGCAGACAGACGGCGGCCATTGCAGTGTTCAAAAGCCGCGCCTCCCGAGTCCTCGTCGTCTGTGATAGGCGGAACACTCAATTTCACAGCAGGCAGTATTCACCCTATCACGGACATCCTCTCATCCTCGTCTGTGTTATGAGGATGACCATGATAGGAGGAACACTGAATGCTGGGAAATTGAGTGTTCCGCCTATCACAGACGAGGAGGAGGCGCGGCTTTTGAATACTGGAATGGCCACCGGTGTAGCAGTAAAATCCGTATACCATGAAAATCTGCATCAGGTACGGGCACAGTGATTGAAGCATCGGCACAGTGAGACACGGGCACAGTGAGACAAGGGTACAGTGAGGCATGGACACAGTTCAATTCAACTAAGAGTAACCTCAGGATTTTTTGTTGTTTTATTAGCTAAATCCAAATACAGTATTAATAATTTGGATGTTTAACAATCTTTGTTGCACACTGCAAAAAACAACAAAAGGTCACAAGCGCTAAATTGGTGGATAAAGAAAAAAATATAATGGATGATAATAATAATAATAAGAAAAAAATCCCAAATATTTTGGGGAAGTACAAAGTATCCAAAAGGGGGAAAAAACAGGATCCAGCGCAGCAAGAAAAAATCCGTACCCAGAAGTACAAAATACACAACATGCACACAATATAATCCAGCGCTCATGGAACATACATTATTAACTATTGAAAACTCTTGAAGAATTGATAAAAAAGCTTAGTCCATTTATTAATCACAATAAAGAGAGGGATCCAATCCCAAATGTGCAGAGGGCAAATGAATCTTAACTCTCCAGTTGCCAGTGGTGACAAACTTGTTAAACTTGCAGTGACATCCGTGGAGCAAGGAGGGGTTAAAAAAGTCAAAACAAAGCCTGTGGCATGATCTCCGTGTGAGCACAGTACCTTGAATGATGGACAACAGGCAGACCAGCATGTGGAGGGCCCTCCAACACAAAAGGATGCAGAGCCAGGATCGCAGCAAGGCTGGGACAGAAGGAATCACACACAGTTTCAAGAGTTTTCAATAGTTAATAATGTATGTTCCATGAGCGCTGGAATATATTGTGTGTTTGTTGCACACTGACTTTGCAGTTAGAGAAAGGGTTTGCCTTTGCAATTTTGTTTGTTGATGCACTTTAATTAATATAATAAAAAAAAAAAAATCGAATCGAATCGTAAATCGAGTTTTTTATAAAAAAATCGCAGATTTTTTTGGGGGGGAAAATCGCCCAGCCCTAACCTGACGCTATAAAAACCTGAGGCGAACCTAAAAAAAAATACTGGCTGCCGTTTGGCATCACTGACGCTAAGACAGCGATCAAAAAAATGATCGCTTAGCGACAGTGGTGATAGGGGGTGAAAGGGTTATCTGAGGGGTGATCAGGGGGTTAAACCTTTATTAGGGGGGGCTTAGGGGGCTGCACTGGACCTAAAACTGAATGTACTGACACTTTTACAGTCACAAATGTCACTGATTGCAGTGATCAGTAAATAAATGGTCACTGCAATCAGTGACACTGTGACTGGGGGCTGGGGGGGTGATCTGGGGGGGCGATTTATGTCCCTATGTGTCCTGGTGTCAGTGTAGTGTTGTGTGCACTGACCTGATGTCTTCTCTTGTACGGCGCTCGGTATATGTGAGCGCCGCACCAGAGATGACATCACTTCCTCCTGCTTCCTCTGCCTGACACAGACAGAGGGGGCATTTCTATTCGCCGGGAGCGATCGCGAGGGGGTGGCCGGAAACGAATGGCTGCTCCCTCATCCCGGAACGCTCCCGGACACATAGCCACCGCTCACTGTATAGGAGGGGGGTCCGATTGGACCCCCCAACTATACAAAGGCAATCACGTACACTCTACGTGATTGTGCCTGTCGGTGCCATTCTGCCGACGTATATATACAGTGAGCGGTCGTTAAGTGGTTAATGCCATATATGTTCTGTTGTCCAGCAATACAGTCGGCACATTTTACTTAGTTACAGAAATCATTACTCATCCTATAGAGGGCAATATATATAAAAAAATTATACTAAAAGCAGTCCCATTGGGGGCGTGTCCGGACGTGAAGCAGGGAAGACGTGCTGCTACAGAGCTCCTGGCATCCAGCGTTGATCTACCTCCATCCTTTGCCCAATTTGCACTATTTGGGCCCTGGTCTGCCTGCATCAATCCCTGGTCATTCCCTGCTGCTGCCCCGGAGGTTTTTTTTGTTTTTTTTTTACTCTGAGCACCTTGCTCCGCTTTGGGCCTGTGACTGGCTCCACGCTCCCAGGGCCCTCCGCCATCTTGGGGCCTGTGGATCCCCTGCCACTACCAGCATCTGAAGGCCGCGACCTGTGAGGCACATACACCATCCAGCCTCGGTTGTCGCCCACACTGCAGCTGGTGGTCACAGACGAAAATCGCTTCTAGCGGTGTGACCTGTCGACTTGCGGCCTACAATCGCGGATGCGGCCTGGCCTCCGGAGCGCAGTGAGTACCTAGCGGTCCACATCGGACTTCAGCCCACTAGCATCTAGGCTCTCTTACCACTAGCTAGACCCCAGTTCACCCGCCACACCACCCGAGGCCGTCAGCGCCGCACCCTGCCTCGCCCTGTACTCGAGTCCACGGCTTCGGCCTATTCACGGAGGTGCGGCGGCCATCTTGCTACACCCGAGGACAGTGTCATATCCCCTCCACGGCCCCTCCGGCCCCTCACCGCTCGGCTTCCTTGATTCATGGTGAGCCGGGAGTCCCCTGTCACTTGCTTGCTCTACAGGGATCTGCTGGGGCCATATACAGATACTCTCTGCTTACACCCTCCCAGGTCCACTAGGTGCTACGGCGGCCATCTTGGTGCACCTCACCCCAAAGACTATACACAACAGGGACTTAACCGGCCTCCGCTAAGAGTGGCACTGAAGTCCGCTTTGCCTATGCCCACAAACTATTACTGACCTGCCTGAACCTGGGCTGCTGACGGTTATAGTTTATTTACGGCCATTATACCCTCCTGGTCTCTGTCTAGCACATCCTTAAGTCGCCTACGCCTAAAATATTTGCTTCCCCTGCAGGTCTGGTGACGCTGAACCACACATGGCACTGATGGCAAGCACTTAAATCGAGCCCCGTTCAGCTCTTGGCCTCATACACAACTAGCAATGCCTTCTAAGGGATCAAGTTCCCGTTCATCAATAAACAAACGTTCTGCAAAATCCTCAACCTTACATCAAGCTACTGTCGGATCTATCAAAAGATTCCTAGCTTCGGAGCGCGAAAGCCCCAGCACTCGGGTTAACAAGACCAGAGCCTCACGATCTCTTATATCCCCAGCCTCACACGCGGCCTCCGCCCGGGAAAGCTCTCCGGCCTCATCCTGCGGCTCGGAGTTGATGGAGGACCCCGGCTCCCCCACAGGTTCTGACATGTCTTCTTTGTTGAGTGAACTCAAAAAAGAAATGGCGGGTATGTTTCACAATATGGAAAAATCTATCAAAAAAGGAAATTTCCGCGGTTAGGGCAGACATGGCACATTTGCTCGTCAGAGTTGAGGAGACAGAACAACGCCAAGACTCACAAGAGGTGGCCATTAAAGAACTGCAAGAGACTGTTACTCAATTAGCATATGCTCACAGAGCCTCATTATACAAGCTCGAGGACCTCGAAAATCGCAATCGTAGAAATAACCTACGTATAAGAGGACTGCCAGAAGCGACCAGAGATAACGACCTGGAACCCTCGATCCGTGGCATCCTTAATACCATATTAGGCAACTCAGTTACTGACCCTCTGCGTTTTGACAGAGTTCACCGCGCTCTGAGACCTCGTAACTTCTCCTCTGACCAACCCAGGGATGTGATTTGTCGCCTCCACTACTATGAAGACAACAACGCCATCATGATCAAACTGCGGAACACTCCTAAAATTGACTTTGATGGAGCTACCCTTAGCATCTTTCCTGACATAGCCAAGGAGACCCTTGATCGCCGCAGGGCTTTAAAACCTCTTTTGGAGCATCTGCGGGGTGACGGGACTACTTACAGATGGGGTTTTCCTGCATGCTTAATTGCTACTAAAAACGGTCGCTCTTCAACTCTGCGGTTCCACGAAGACCTACCTACCTTCCTACAGGATCTCAATTTGCCGCACACGGAGTTACCGGGCTGGCAGAATACTATACCCACCTTTTCCGCTTCCTGTTCCCCTCGTTGGCGGAAAACCCCAGCCAAGCAAGGGCGTGTCTCCAATCCTGGCTCATCTCAGAAAAATGGATGAGGCGTCTTACTGCCCACACTCACCTTCCTTGACTATACCTTGGTTATGATGGTATCATCTTTTAGGCCAAAGGTTTAATTAACCCTATTAATCATCCTCTGTTTTCGTTTTTTGTTGAGGACCTGTTGTTATGTCTATGTGCATATTTGTCCTGACCATTGCTGGTATCATAAATGTTTCTTACTATTTTACAGGCCGTTAGCTGACGGGGCTTTATGCTCCTAATCCATGCCTCCACAAAGGAGTCCGTTCTCTGCCCCTCTCCTCTTGGGGTTGGTGGGAGTTGGCAATTTATCTTTTCTTCTTGATCTTTGTCTGCAACCCTTCCTGGTTGCCTGCTCCCCTCATCCCCACTGGGACCACCGCAGACCGCTGCGTGATTTTGATACCATTCCCAATCGTTATAATGGTTGTTCTACTGTTCTTCATGTATGTCTTATTTCCTCTTTCTCTTTTTTTCTGACTTTTCTCCTTCCCCTTCTCTCTTTCCCGTCCCCCCTCCCTTCTCTGTTTTGTTGGCACGCTTGGCTATATGTTTTATTGATCCACTCTTTGCTGATGATATGGCTACTCTGAAGATTCTCTCGTACAATGTTAGAGGCCTCTGTGTCCCCGCAAAGAGACATAAAGTGTTACGGGAATTGAAGAACTCTGCTTGCTCTATTGCCTTCCTCCAAGAAACCTATTTGACCCATACAACGTCAGTTAAATTATACTCACAGTATTTTCCACAATGGTATTATAGCCTGTCTGACATTAACAAAGCCAAGGGAGTGGCTATTGGACTCAGCAAGAGTGCTTCATTTCGGTTTTCAGACATGTTAGCGGATGATCATGGTCGCTTCCTTTTTGTAAAGGGGTTTATAGGCAATACTAGATGTACTCTAGCAAACATTTATTGCCCCAACCACAATCAACCTGTTTTCTTTAATCAAATACTCACGAAACTATCCCATTTTGTTGAGGGTATGATAGTTTTGGCGGGAGATATAAATATACTGTCAGGGTCACCTGTGGCCAGGTGACAGATGCACACCGTAGGGGGACAGGAGTGCACCGCGAGGTAGTGAACCCCATGGCTGGCTTCTGCGGATAGGAAACTGGGTGGTTGTGGAAAGCGGGACCAGAGGAGCACAACCGGGATCCAAACGGAAGCTAGAGCCAAGATTCCCCAGGGCGCGGAGTCTAAGACCCAGCTGGTCTTCTCCAGGGCCTCTAGTGGTGAGGATGTTAGCTGCAGGCTGGGACCAGGTCGCGACCCCTGGAGTTTCCTAGCTCACGCCCCGTAGGATAAGGGGAAAAGAGGGGAAGCAGCAGCACACGATAAGAGAGAACCGAATAACAAGCTGAAGGTCAGGGGCCACAAGCAGACAAGGATAACGAAGAACGAGCCGAAGGTCAAGGGTCACGAGCAGACAGGGATAGTCGGGGACAAGCCAATAACGTAACAGAGAGACAGACGTAGCACACGGCAGGCAGGAACCCAAACACACAATGCCTAACAAACACGTTGATCAGCCAAGCAGGCTTGCAGTGCACAGGTTAATATAGTGTTCAGTGATAGGGCCTGGGGTGGAGTCAGGCTGGGAGGAGATTATAAAGGAAGCCAGGTGAAAGGGCTCAGGCCTCTAAGATGAACACATGGGAAGGAAGGTAAGCTGACAGACAAACACTACTGCATATCCATGACATATACCTATGGATCCCATTATGGATACCTCCCAAGGCCGCTCGGGTATCCCATTTAAAAGATTAGCTCAGGTCAAAAAAAAACCTCCTAGATCTTCAGCTTATGGACGTTTGGCGTCTCATGCACCCTAAAGAAAAGGACTACTCCCACTTCTCCAAAACGCACAACTCTTACTCTAGAATTGATAACATCTTCCTTGATCACTTTCACCTGCCTTTTCTCCGCTCAGCCCACATTGGTGTTGCTACCCTCTCCGACAATGCCCGTGTTTCAATTTGGTTGGACGTGCCCGATCTGCCTCCTCGCCCCAATAACTGGAAGCTCAATGACTTTCTCATTTCTAATCCAACAGAGGTCTCCATGTTATCTAATACCTTGGCTCAATATTTCAAAGAAAACACAACCTCGGACACCTCCCCCTCTGTTTTGTGGGAGGCACATAAGGCCACCATGAGGGGTATTCTTATTGAATTGGGCGCGAGGAGAAAGAGAGAGCACGGGCAACAGCTTAAACAAGTCCTACAGCGGATTGCTGACCTAGAGAAAAAGCATAAACTTTCTTTACATATCTCACATCTCGAGGCCCTCGCCCTTCAGAGAGAGGAGCTTAAAACTCTCCTCAATCTTGAAACCAAGCGGAAATTTCATTCTGTTTCCCAGAAAATATACGAATGGGGTAATAAACCAGGTAGACAGTTGGCTAGATCCCTCACGGCCCGAAAAACTCTATCCTTCATTCCCAAAATAAAATTACCAACAGGAGAACTAGTCCACACCACCCCTCAAATTTTGAAAGCCTTCCGGGAGTTTTATGCTGACCTATACGGTGTGGAGGGTGTAAACGTATACTCTCTTATCTCAGAGAGGCCGGCCTCCCCAAGTTGTCGAAGTCAGCACTCGCTGGATTAGAAGCTGATTTTTCCACTGAGGAATTTCAACACGCTCTTAAATCCTCCCCCTCAGGTAAGGCCCCCGGCCCTGATGGTTTCACCGTTTTATACTACAAAACCTTTAGTGACATCCTTCTTCCTCATCTTACGGCATATGCAAATTCCATCTCCCTCAAATCTGGCCTTCGTCCGGAATCACTATCCGCTCATATTACTGTTATCCCCAAATCTGACAAGGATCCCACTCTGTGCAGTAGTTATAGACCTATTTCCCTCTTAAACATCGACACTAAACTCTATTCCAAGGTTTTGGCTAACAGGCTACTTCCCTTTCTATCCCATTGGGTTTCGGCTGATCAGACTGGATTTATCCCTAACAGAGAGGCCAGGGACAACTCGCTACGCGCTTTGTCCCTGATCCACTATGTGCGTAGGTGCTCCCGGTCCACCCTCCTCCTTTCTACGGACGCCGAAAAGGTGTTTGACAGGGTGGACTGGGACTACCTCAAAACCACTCTCCGCTATTTCGGTTTGGGCCCCAGAATGTTTCATTGTATTTCTTCTCTCTACTCTGACCCTACTGCGCAGATTCGGATTAATGGCTCCTTGAACGACCCATTTACACTACATAATGGAACAAGACAAGGATGTCCTTTATCTCCTCTCCTTTTTGCTATCTCTCTGGAACCCTTTCTGGCCACAATTAGACATAATAGAAATATACATGGCATTCAAGTTGGTTGTAGATCCCATAAATACGCAGCCTATGCTGACGACATCCTATTTTTTATTCAACAACCACGCATTTCATTACCTAACTTGATGTCGGAATTCTCTACCTTCCAAATGCTATCCAATTTTAAAATTAATCTGTCAAAATCTGAAATTCTGAATATTTCGGTACCTCAACCAGTAGTTGATCAGCTGAAGCCCCTATTTCCCTTTCGCTGGGAAACCTCACGCATGAAATACCTTGGCATATACTTAACTCCTCACCTCCACTCCCTTTTTAGATATAACTATATTCCTCTTCTTAATAACATAAGAGCTGACCTCAGAAAATGGTCCTCCCTCTCACATTCATGGCTAGGGAAGGTGAACATAGTTAAGATGAACATACTTCCCCGCGTTCTCTTTATCCTTCAAATGATTCCCTTAAAGATTCCTGTAGGCTTCTTTACTTTATTGCAGACCATGGTTACCCGCTTTATTTGGAGGGATGGTCACCCCAGAGTCTCTAGGAAGGTCCTATTTCGGATCAAGCGCTCTGGGGGACTATCCCTGCCCGATTTTAGGACTTATTATCATGCTGTCATTCTGTCACGTATAGCAGATTGGAAATATGCCTTTGCTTCTAAACTCTGGGTACAGCTGGAATATGCCCTATGTGACTTTGACCTTTCCTCTGCTCCGTGGATACCACGATCTTTTAGAACCCTCGGCCACAATACCTCACCTATTACCGTATCCTCTCTAGATGTCTGGGATGGCCTTCATAGGAAATTCTTATGGCCTTATAACTCCCCGCTAACTCCTCTCCTGAATCATAACTACTTTGTACCAGGATCCTTAGACCCGGGTTTCCAATCCTGGTCGCCTGGAGGCCCCCTCCTCTTGCACCATGTTTTAAACTCCAATACATTTAAACCTTTGTCTGAACTACTAGGCCATGGACCATCAAAGTTTATGGATAAGTGGAGATATAATCAACTGAGCTGCTTTCTTCAAACACTCCCCCAACCACTACGGGGAATCCAAGATCTGAATGGCATTGAACATGTGTTCCTTCATAAGGATCCCCCTCTCCACGGTATTGCCCTATTTTACAAAGCGCTTATCAACTTACAAAATCCTACCCACCCGCAGTATCTGACCAGTTGGGAGCGTGACCTGGGTGTTGTTCTCACAGATAAGACAAAGGATAAAGTTTTACTTCTTACGCATACCTCCTCTCTAGCTTCTTCCATGGCTGACTCTAACTTCAAACTCATCACTAGATGGCATCATACACCTGTTAAATTAAACCGCATGTTCCCTTCCAACTCCCCGCTATGCTGGAGAAACTGCGGACAGGAGGCCACCCATGCTCACATCTGGTGGTTCTGCCCGATCATTCGCCCTTACTGGTCCGCGGTAATAGACCTTATTCACCAGATCACTGAGATCAAGTTACCTTTGGATCCTTGGACAGTGCTCTTCCATGCTACCTCAATGTCAATAGGTAGATATAAACGCTCGCTGATTCCACATCTTCTTAACACGGCTAAGGCTCTCATTCCTGTGCTTTGGGGTCAATCTACATCTCCGTCCACTAAGTGTTGGCTGCAAAGAGTCTCTGACGTTTACCTCATGGAAGACCTCACCCACATTGCGAGAGACACTACCAAACAATTTACTCTAACCTGGGCCCCGTGGTCCTCCTTCCTATCTACCCAATGTTATAAGGACATAATTTCTTCTTCCCCCTGAACAACCCAGGTCCTTGATGTCTCACTCTTATGTATGTAAATGCTGTGGATTTTATTTCTATATAAGGATTAAATTCAATGTTAGCACATGCCAAATATTAATTTTTTGCTGCCATGTGTGCCAACCCCCTTCCTTCTTCTCCCTCCCCCCCATCCCACCTTCCTCTCTTGCACTTCTCTCTCCCTCCCCCCTTTTGCTTCTCTTTTTATGCTTTTTATATTGTTATTTTAATTTGGTTTGCTGGGTCACTCTTAATGTCTCTACTATACTCATGAGTGATTATTTTCACACGTTTGCCCAGTGTACCCCTCTCTGTTCCAATGTACTTCATTTGATTGAGATGCTTATATATCTTTCTCAATAAAAATATATTGAACAAAAAATAAAAAGTAGTCCCATTTTTAAATACAATGCATAATACCAGTAAACTTTTACTTTAAATGTAATCGTTATACCTTAATTTATCTCGTCTATTAAACTTCTCTGGGTTGAGATGCTGATCTTCCCTACACAGAACCTTCAAAGTGATTGTAAATGTTGGATTTTTTTTTTAAATAACCAACTCATCATACTTATCTGCCCTGTGCAATGGTTTTCTACAGAGCAGCCCCTATCCTCCTCTTCTGGGTTCTCCTGTTGTCGCTGCCGGGTCCTCTTGCCTTCAAGTGATTGTAAAGTCTTGTTTTTTTTTAAACAACAAGCTTAATCATACTTGCCCCCTTTGTGCAGTTGGTTTTGCACAGAGCAGCCCGGATCCTTCTCTGCTCGGGTCCCTCTTTGCAGCTCTTGGCCCCTCCCTTCTATGTGGTGCCCCCCTCAGCCAGCAGTTTCCTATGGGGGCACCTGAGCCGAGTATCCACTTTTGTTGAGGAAAAAAACATTCCCCTTTGGGTGATTTATCTACATTACAAGGAATTTAACAGTTAACAGATGTTGCAGATTCCTACCTTTTGTTATTGTGAAGAAATCCCTGTGTGTTTGTCTGTGTCCATGTGGAAAGTGAATCTAATGGGAGTGGTTTCATAATTACTAATCAGCTGCTGCACCTGCAGGGCTCTAATGCGGAAAATTGCAGGGTCCTTTAGACGCGATTTCCTATTGGGAGTATCTTACCAAAAATTAAATTTTTGTTGCAGGGGATGCCTGATAACCGACATGCATCTTAGTGCAGACTTCTGGGAACATCAGTGAGCCAATCACACAAGCAGGAAATTATGTTTCTGGAGGGAGTTCTGTAGACATTCTGTGTACAGAACACATCTGGGTAGCCATATAGCATTTTACAGAAAATTACAGAGCTGCAGATTGAAAAGGGAAGGTACCGTATTTTTCACGCCATAAGACGTTTTCCCCCCCAAAAAATGAGGGAAATGTCCCTGCGACTTATGGAGCGAATACTGAGCAGGCTCCACCCCCTCCTGTCGCCGTGTCAGAATATCAGCGCTCGGCTTATCTGTGGAGGAGAAAGGACAGGATGTGAGGCAGGTCCTTGCAGGGGCATACCAAGGGGGACCGGTCTGCCCCAGGTGCCAAAAGATGGGGGGGTGTCAGTAGCGTTGCTATAGTGGAGCACTCCGCACCCAGGTCAGTTGACACCCGCCAGATGGGACACCATCCCGAAAGCAGTAAGAACCCTGCTTGTTTTTTTTTCAGCCGGAACACCCCTCCGCGCCGTGGTCTGGTCCAGTCTCACTTCCTGCCTCTTATCACCGGCCGCTGCTGTTGCAAACTATGTGCCCAGTCCTCCTTCCCAGCTGCTGGATCTGAGGCTGAGAGCCAGCCAGCCAGCCAGAGGGGGTTGTGCATTGTAATGGCAGTGTCCTCCACTGCCTGAGGTAAGCTGGTGATAAGGGGGTAGGAGGTGTGGGCTGACATGGTATCCACTGCCCAGTCACCTGAGCTATTGTGATAGAAGAGGCTGAATGGGTGTCTGTCTGCTCTGGCACCCTGAGCTGATCTGGGAAGGGGGGGAGGTTGCTGTGTCCACCACCACCACCCAGGTATAGTGTAGCTGAGATGATTTGATAGGGAAGGTGGCATTGCTGTGTGTCCACCACCCACCTACAGTAGTAGTATAATATTAAATATTTTAGTACATCATTTGGTTCAGAATATTTTTTTCTTGTTTTCCTCCTCTAAAACCTAGGTGCATCTTATGGAGCGAAAAATAGTCATTTTTATTAATATTAAATTATAATATGACACGTCGCAATTGTATATGCAAAAAAAGAATTTTTTTGCTATTTATTTTTTCAACCAAAGTGGAGGAGTTACCCTTTAACCACTTAACGACCGCCCACCGCCGATTTACGTCGGCAGAATGGCACGGACAGGCAGAATCACGTAGATCTACGTGACTGCCTTTGTACAGTTGGGGGGTCCATCCGGACCCCCCTTCTGTGCCGTGAGCGGTCGTTACTTCACCGGGAGCGATCCCAGATGAGGGGGCGGCCTTTCGATTCCGGCCCCCCCCCTCGCAATCGCTCCCGGCGAATGGAAATGCCTCCTCTGTCTGTTTCAGACAGAGGAGGCAGGAGGAAGTGATGTCATCTCCTGTGCGGCGCTCACATATACCGAGCGCCGTACAAGAGAAGACATCAGGTCAGTGAGCACAACACTACACTGACACCAGGACACATAGGAACACTAATCGCCCCCCCCAGGACCCCCAGACCCCCCCAGATCACCCCCCAGATCACCCCCCAGCCCCCAGTCACAGTGTCACTGATTGCAGTGACCATTTATTTAGTGATCACTGCAATCAGTGACATTTGTGACTGTGAAAGTGTCACTAAAGTTTAGTTTTAGGTCCAGTGTAGCCCCCTAACCCCCCCTAATAAAGGTTTAACCCCCTGATCACCCCCCAGATAACCCTTTCACCCCCTATCACCGCTGTCGCTATGCGATCATTTTTCTGATGGCTGTCTTAGCATCAGTGATGGCGATCGGTAGCCAGTATTTTTTTTTAGGTTCGCCGCAGGTTTTTATAGCGTCGGGTACCCCAATATATTATCTAATAAAGGTTCAACCCCCTTGATCGCCCCCCAGGTAACCCTTTCACCCCCTATCACCGCTGTCGCTAATCGATCGTTTTTCTGATGCTGTCTTAGCATCAGTGATGGCGATCGGTAGCCAGTAATTTTTTTTAGGTTCGCCGCAGGTTTTTATAGCGTCAGGTACCCCAATATATTATCTAATAAAGGTTTAACCCCCTTGATCGCCCCCCAGGTAACCCTTTCACCCCCTATCACCGCTGTCGCTATGCGATCATTTTTCTGATGGCTGTCTTAGCATCAGTGATGGCGATCGGTAGCCAGTAATTTTTTTTAGGTTCGCCGCAGGTTTTTATAGCGTCGGGTACCCCAATATATTATCTAATAAAGGTTTAACCCCCTTGATCGCCCCCCAGGTAACCCTTTCACCCCCTATCACCGCTGTCGCTAATCGATCGTTTTTCTGATGCTGTCTTAGCATCAGTGATGGCGATCGGTAGCCAGTAATTTTTTTTAGGTTCGCCGCAGGTTTTTATAGCGTCAGGTACCCCAATATATTATCTAATAAAGGTTAAACCCCCTTGATCGCCCCCCAGGTAACCCTTTCACCCCCTATCACCGCTGTCGCTATGCGATCATTTTTCTGATGGCTGTCTTAGCATCAGTGATGGCGATCGGTAGCCAGTAATTTTTTTTAGGTTCGCCGCAGGTTTTTATAGCGTCGGGTACCCCAATATATTATCTAATAAAGGTTTAACCCCCTTGATCGCCCCCCAGGTAACCCTTTCACCCCCTATCACCACTGTCACTAAGCGATCGTTTTTCTGATCGCTGTCTTCGTGTCGGTGATGCCAATCGGTAGCCAGTCATTTTTTTTAGGTTCACCGCAGGTTTTTATAGCGTCAGGTACCCCCAAATATGATCTAATAAAGGTTTTAACCCCCTAATTGCCCCTAGTTAACCCTTTCACCAGTGATCACCATATAAGTGTTACGGGTGACGCTGGTTAGTTAGTTTGCTTTTTATAGTGTCAGGGCACCCGCCGTATATAACCCAATAAAGGTTTAACCCCCTGATCGCCCGGTGGGTGATATCAATTAGGTTTTAGCGTCAGAGAGGGTCTGCGTCACACCCCAGGCAGCGTCAGGTTAGTGCCAGTAACGCTAACACCCACGCGTAAAGCATACACCCCCCTTAGTGGTATAGTATCTGAACAGATCAATATCTGATCTGATCAGATCTATACCAGCGGTTTAGGGTTCCCAAAAACGCAGTGTTAGCGGGATCAGCCCAGATACCTGCTAGCACCTGCGTTTTGCCCCTCCGTCCAGCCCAGGCCACCCAAGTGCAGTATCGATCGATCACTGTCACTTACAAAACACAACACACATAACTGCAGCGTTCGCAGAGACAGGCCTGATCCCTGCGACTCCAGTGCTGTAGGAGGTGATTTCACCACCACAGTTAAAAAAAAAAAAGCATATATGCCGAAGCATGGGGGCAGCAGGGCGGAGGAGCAATTTTGCTCCTAATGCCGCATACATACGGTCGAAATTCCGACGGAGGCTTGCCCGTGGAAACGTTTGACCATGTGTGTGCGGCATAACTTTTTTGCGGGAGGATGCCCCCATGCTTCGGCATATATAAATGGTGCATGTATGCCCATCATTAGAAGTGGGTGGATGAAGGGCGGTATTCTAATGGTGGGCATACCCACCAATCAATCTCTTTTTTCGTTCAGCCAACAGGCTGCATGAAAAAAAAAGATTACAATACATGTCCAACAAGGACCAGCAACGTACTGGTATGTTGCTGGACTTTGAATGGTTATACCAGATTGATGCCTGCGGGTTTAGGCATCATCTTGGTATCATTCTTTTCAGCCAGCGGCCGGCTTTCATGTAAAAGCAATCACAGCGGCTAATTAGCCTCTGGACTGCTTTTACAAGCAGTGGGAGGGAATGTCCCCCCCCCCGGATATAAAAAGCGCCATTGGGAAATTGGGAAAGCATTTTATCACACCGATCTTGGTGTGGTCAGATGCTTTGAGGGCAGAGGAAAGATCTAGGGTCTAGAAGACCCCAGTTTTTTCAAAAAAAGAGTACCTGTCACTACCTATTGCTATCATAGGGGATATTTACATTCCCTGAGATAACAATAAAAATTATAAAAAAAAATATATATGTAAGGAACAATTTAAAAATAAAATAAAAAAGCAAAATTAATAATAAAAAAAAAAAAAAAAAAAAAAAAAGCACCCCTGTCCTGCCCTGCTCTTGCCCAATGGCGAACGCAAGCGTCGGTCTGGCGTCATATGTAAACAGCAATTGCACCATGCATGTGAGGTATCACCGCGAAGGTCAGATCGAGGGCAGTCATTTTAGCAGTAGACCTCCTCTGTAAATCTAACGGGGTAATCTGTAAAGGCTTTTAAAGGCTTTTAAAAATGTATGTAGTTTGTCGCCAATGCGCGTTTGTGCGAAATTTTAAAGCATGTCGTGTTTGGTATCTATGTACTCGGCCTAAGATCATCTTTATTATTTCATCAAACATTTGGGCAATATAGTGTGTTTTAGTGCATTAAAATTAAAAAAAGTGTATTTTTTCCCCAAAAAATGCGTTTGAAAAATCGCTGCGCAAATACTGTGTAGAAAAAAAAAATGCAACACCCACCATTTTAATCTGTAGGGCCTTTGCTTTAAAAATATATATAATGTTTGGGGGTTCAACATAATTTTCTTGCAAAAAAAAAATATGTTTTCATGTAAACAAAAAGTGTCAAAAAGGGCTTTGTCTGCAAGTGGTTAGAAGAGTGGATGTAAGCTTCCTAATGTTGTGTATAAAATGCCAGAACAGTTCAAAACCCCCCCAAATGACCCCATTTTGGAAAGTAGACACCCCAAGCTATATACTGAGAGGCATGTCGAGTCCATGGAATATTTTATATGTTGACACAAGTTGCGGAAAAAAGACAATTTTTTTTTTTTAATTTTTTTTTTTGCACAAAGTTGTCACTAAATGATATATTGCTCAAACATGCCATGGGCATATGTGGAATTACACCCCAAAATAAATTCTGTTGCTTCTCCTGAGTACAGGGATACCACATGTGTGAGACTTTTTGGGAGCCTAGCCGCGTACGGGACCCCAAAAACAAAGCACCGCCTTCAGGCTTTCTAAGGGTGTAAATTTTTGATTTTACTTCTCACTGCCTATCACAGTTTCGGAGGCCATGGAATGCCCAGATGGCACAAAACCCCCCCAAATGACCCCATTTTGGAAAGTAGACACCCAAGCTATTTGCTGAGAGGTATTGTGAGTATTTTGCAGATCTCGCTTTTTGTCACAAAGTTTTGAAAATTGAAAAAAAAAAAAAAAAAAAAAAAAATTTTCTTTCTTCATTTTCAAAAACAAATGAGAGCTGTAAAATACTCACCATGCCTCCTCAGCAAATAGCTTGGGGTGTCTACTTTCCAAAATGGGGTCATTTGGGGGGGTTTTGTGCTATTTTGGCATTTTATGGCCTTAGAAACTGTGATAGGTAGTGAGGAGTGAAATCAAAAATTTGTGCCTAGAAATCCTGAAGGCGGTGCTTGGTTTTCGGGGTCCCGTACGCGGCTAGGCTCCTAAAAAGTCCCACACATGTGGTATCCCTGTACTCAGGAGAAGCAGCAAAATGTATTTTGGGGTGCAATTCCACATATAACCATGGCATGTGTGAGCAATATATCATTTAGTGACAACTTTTTGTAATTTATTTTTTATTTTTATTTTTTGTCATTATTCAATCACTTGGGACAAAAAAAAAAAATATTCAACGGGCTCAACAGGCCTCTCAGCAATTTCCTTGGGGTGTCTACTTTCTAAAATGGGGTCATTTGGGGGGGTTTTGTGCTATTTTGGCATTTTATGGCCTTCGAAACTGTGATAGGTAGTGAGGAATGAAATCAAAAATTTGCGCCCTTAGAAATCCTGAAGGCGGTGCTTGGTTTCCGGGGTCCCGTACGTGGCCAGGCTCCTAAAAAGTCCCACACATGTGGTATCCCCGTACTCAGGAGAAGCAGCAAAATGTATTTTGGGGTGCAATTCCACATATAACCATGGCATGTGTGAGCAATATATCATTTAGTGACAACTTTTTGTAATTTGTTTTTTTTTTTTTTTTTTTTGTCATTATTCAATCACTTGGGACAAAAAAAAAAAAATATTCAATGGGCTCAACATGCCTCTCAGCAATTTCCTTGGGGTGTCTACTTTCCAAAATGGGGTCATTTGGGGGGGTTTTGTACTGCCCTGCCATTTTAGCACCTCAAGAAATGAGATAGGCAGTCATAAATTTAAAGCTGTGTAAATTTCAGAAAATGTACCCTAGTTTGTAAACGCTATAACTTTTGCGCAAACCAATAAATATACGTTTATTGACATTTTTTTTACTAAAGACATGTGGCTGAATACATTTTGGCCTAAATGTCTGACTAAAATTGAGTTTATTCGATTTTTCTTATAACAAAAAGTAGAAAATATCATTTTTTTTCAAAATTTTCGGTCTTTTTCCGTTTATATCGCAAAAAATAAAAATCGCAGAGGCAATCAAATACCATTAAAAGAAAGCTCTATTTGTGGGAAGAAAAGGACGCAAATTTCATTTGGGTACAACATTGCATGTCCGCACAATTTACAGTTAAAGCAGCGCAGTGCCGAATCCCAAAAACAGGCCTGGTCCTAATGGCCCGAAATGGTCCGGGGCTTAAGTGGTTAAGATGAGGATCTAAAAAATAGATTGAACGGTTTTGGAGCGGTGAGAGGGAGCAGTGTGTTTACTGCTCCTCCACTGCTCCTTCCCATTGAAAGCAATGGGAAACCGCGGCTATATCGCTATACCGCCGGCAATGCGCCTCTACAGAGGCGCATTGCCGGCGGTATTAACCCTATTACGGCCACTAGCGGGGGTTAAAACCGCACCGCTAGTGGCCGAATACCGCTGCAAATCCGATGGTAAAGTGCCGCTAAAAATAGCAACGCTTTACCGCCACCGCACCTCCCGCCCCAGTGTGAAAGGGGCCTTAAAGAGTAACTCCACTTTTGTTGAGAAAAAAAACATTCCCCTCTGGGTGATCTATCTACATTACAAGGATTTTAACAAAAACTTTGATGCAGATTCCTACCTTTTGTTATCGTGGAGACATCCATGTGTGTTTGTCTGTGTCCATGTGGAAAGTGAATCTAATGGGAGTGGTTTCATAATTATTAATCAGCTGTTGCACCTGCACGGCTCTAATGAGGAAAATTGTAGGGTCTGTATCCCTTAAGACATGATTTCCTATTGGGAATATCTCACCAAATATGACATTTTTGTTGCAGGGGATGCCTGATATCTGACTTGCATCTTAGTGCAGACTTCTGGGAAAATCGGTGAGCCAAACACACAAGGAAATTATGTTTTTGGGGGGCGTCCTGTACACATTCGTTTATTTCATTTGCCATTTTTTTTTCCAACCACAGTGGAGTTACCCTTTAAGACGAGGATCTAAAAATAGATTGAACGGTTTTGACCAAGATCTAAAAATAGATCGAACAGTTGAAACCAGGATCCATAAATAGATCAAGAATCTAAAAATAGATCGGACAGTTGAGACCAGGACCTATAAATAGATTCAGGATCTAAAAATAGATTGAACAGTTGAGACCAGGATCTATAAATAGATCAAGGATCTCAAAATAGTTTGAACACTTGACCAGAATCTCAAGACTTCTGCAGACTTCTGGGAAAAGATCTAAAAAAAAGATCGAACAGCTGAGACCTGGACCTATGAATAGATCGAGGATCTAAAAATAGATTGAACAGAGTGGCAATTGTATACGCTATATTATTAAATTTTTCCCGCAAAAGTGGAGTTACCCTTTAAGACCAGGACCTAAAAAATAGGATTTTTATAACAGCTTACCTGTAAAATCCTTTTCTTGGAGTACATCACGGGACACAGAGTGACATAGTCATTACTAATGGGTTATATAGATACCTTCAGGTGCTGGCACTGGCAACTTCCAAAACCGGAAGTACCCTCCCCTATATAAGCCCCTCCCATCCGGGAGCACCTCAGTTTTGTAGCAAAGCAATAAGTGTCCCTAAAGAGGGGCGGGAGCTCTGTGTCCCGTGATGTACTCCAAGAAAAGGATTTTACAGGTAAGCTGTTATAAAAATCCTATTTTCTTTCTCGTACATCACGGGACACAGAGCGACATAGTCATTACTAATGGGATGTCCTAAAGCAATGCCCAACGAGGGGGGGGGATACACCATACATAAGCTGAGCGCTATCAGACATGAGGATCTTTTGCGGCCTGCAACACACTGCGCCCAAAGGCGACATCCTCCTGACTTCTAATGTCCACCTGGTAGAACCTAGTAAACGTGTGTACTGAAGACCATGTTGCGGCCTTACAGATTTGAGCCAGGGAGGCCTGGTGATGCGCTGCCCATGAAGTTCCAACTGCTCTCGTGGAGTGCGCCCTAACTTTGAACGGAGGCGGTCTCCTTCTCAAGCCATAGGCTTGCATTATGACCTGTCGAATCCACTTGGCTAAAGTAGATTTTGATGCTGCCTGACCCTTTCTGGGGCCTTCCGGCAGAATAAACAAAGTATCCGTTCTGCGAATCTGAGCAGTGGCTTTTACATAAGCTTTAACTGCTCTTACTACATCCAAAGAATGCAATAACTTTTCCTCTACCGAAGTAGGTTTGGGGAAAAAAGAAGGAAGAACCACATCTTGGTTCAAATGAAACCTCGATACCACCTTAGGAAGAAAGGCTGGATGGACATAGCTGCTAATTCCGACACTCTTTTAGCCGAACAAATGGCTACTAGAAAAATCAATTTCCTGGTGAGAAGAACCAAAGAAATATGCTGTAATGGTTCAAATGGTTGTTTCTGTAGAACCGACAGAACCAAGTTTAGATCCCATGGACATATGGGAATATTAACCGGAGGACTAATACGCATCACTCCTTGTATAAAGGCTTTGACTAGTGAATGCGAAGCCAAGGGCCTTTGAAAAAATATTGACAAGGCCGAAATCTGACCCTTGATAGTACTCAAGGCAAGCTTCCTATCTACAGCCCATTGTAGGAAGTCCAGAATCCTACCTATTACGTATTTACGTGGATGCCATTTCTTGGCCTCACACCAGGCGATGTACGCCTTCCAGATTCTATAGTAGATCTGCCTGGATACCGGCTTCCTGGCATTGATCATGGTAGATACCACAGAATTAGAGAGCCCTCTCTTTTTTAGAATGTGGGCTTCAATAGCCAGGCCGTCAAACCTAGGGCTGGTAAGGAAGGGTGGTATATAGGTCCTTGCGAAAGCAGGTCCGGACGATGTGGGAGGGTCCAAGGACTCCCCACAGACATCTTTACAATCTCCGCGTACCATGCTCTTCGGGGCCACGCTGGAGCCACCAGAATCACTGGTTTCTTTTCTACCCTGATTCTGCGGAGTAATCGAGGTAACAATTGTGGCGGTGGGAATGCATATATCAGCTTGAACTGATCCCAAGGGAACACTAGGGCATCCGAGCCGCAAGCTAGGGGATCCCTTGTCCAAGAGACAAACCTGTCCACTTTTGTGTTGAATCTGGATGAATACCGCAGATATGGCTGGGACATATCTTTCTGCCCATTTCAGGATGTAATTTACTTCCCTCTGGGCTGCACGACTCCTGGTGCCCCCCTGATGATTGATATATGCCACTGCTGTGGCATTGTCTGATTGAATTCTGACAGGGGACCCTTGGAGTTTGGATGTCCATGCTACTAGGGCATACCGGGCTGCTCGTATCTCTAAGAGATTGATGGGCAGGGCCTTTTCCGCATCCGACCATCTGCCCTGGAGAGACCATTGCTCCAGTACTGCTCCCCAGCCTATAAGGCTGGCATCTGTAGTGACCACCTTCCAAGAAATCGGACTGAAGGATTTCCCTCTTTCCAGATTCTGGGGAACCAAACCACCAGCGGAGGCTCTTGCGAACGGAAGGGGACAAGGACATTGGTAAGTCCAGAGCCTGAACTTTTTTGTTCCAGGCTGACAGTATGGCCCTTTGCAAATTCCTTGAATGGAATTGACCGTAGGGTACTGCTTCGAATGATGCCACCATTTTTCCCAGCAGCCTCATGCACAGGCGTATGGATGGCTGTCTTTTTGTACCCACTAAGTGGATCAAATCTCTCAAAGACGACCCCTTTTCTTGAGGCAAGAAAATTTTTCTCTGGTCTGAATCCAGCCTTAGCCCCAAGTATTCCAGACTTTTGACTGGTTTTAGGGCTGACTTGTCTCGGTTGATAATCCAACCGTGATATTCCAGATACTTGATTGTCTCGTGAACAACCACTTCTAGTTTATCCACTGAGTGGTCTATCAGCAACAAGTCGTCTAGATATGCCATTATCGTTACACCTCGTGTTCTTAGATTGGCCAATAATGGGGCCAGAATTTTTGTGAACACTCGTGGTGCTGTGGCCAGACCGAAGGGTAAGGCTCTGAACTGAAAATGGCGCCCTTCTACCGCAAAGCGTAGACATTTTTGGTGGGCTGGAAAGATGGGAATGTGCAAATAAGCATCTTTGATGTCGATCGAGGCTAACCATTCCTCCCCTTGTAGGGCAGTGGCCACCGACCGGATCGACTCCATCCGGAAAGTCCTGATATGTAGGAATTTGTTTAGCCCTTTTAGATTTAATATGGGCCTCACGTCCCCGTTTGGCTTTGGGACTGTAAAGAGGTTTGAGTAAAACCCGAACCCCCATTCTTCCAGGGGAACCTCTATAATTACTGCTTGGAGCAATAATTGTTCTAGTGCCAACAGGAGGGATCCTCTCTTCTGGGGATCCCTTGGCACGTTTGACCTTATAAAGTGGGAAGGAGGGGAGTCTTTTAACTCCAATTTGTATCCCAGATTTACTGCGGAGAGCACCCATCTGTCTCTGATCGTGTCCCGCCAGGTCTCTGTGAACAACTGAAGTCTTCCCCCCACCCGATTGAGTGGGGGCAACCCTTCATGCATTTGACTTTGGGGGAGGTTTTGTACCTCTCCTGCTCCAGGGCTTCTTGTTACCCTGCAATTGTCCCTGATTTTTACCTCCGGGATTTGACCGAGGAGGCCGTCGGAACTGTTTCACAACCGATGTCCTAGGGACTGGAGAAGCAGGCCTCTTAAAAGAGGGACCTCTAACTCTGTTTTTAACCGGCAAAAGTGTACTTTTACCGCTGGAAATTCTCTGGATATATTTGTCCAGGTCTTCCCCGAATAAGCGTTCACCATGAAATGGGAAGCTGACCAGCAATTTTTTACAGGGAGCTTCAGCAGACCAGTTTGAGCCATAAAAGCCTGCGCATATGTACTACAGACAGCGTAAGGTGGGAGGCCTGATGGATTGAATCCTTTATAGCGTCCACCGCAAAGCATAAGGCTCTAGGTAGATCAGCTAGGGCAAGAGCCTGCTGATCTGGCAAGTCCCTTAAGACCTGTTTCAACTGATCCTTCACTGCTTGGCAGACCCCAATAGCTGCCACTGCTGGTTGTGTCACCAATCCTGCTGTAGCAAAAGCAGATTTTAATAAGGACTCTAATTTTTTATCTATTGGGTCCTTGAACATTTTGACATTATCCACTGGACATGTCAGCGATTTATTCACACAAGAGATGGCTGCGTCCACTGTAGGGACCCTCCATTTTTTGATGAACTTATCCTCCATGGGATAGACCACTTGAAATCTCTTGGGAGGAGTAAATATTTTATCAGGATGCTCCCAATCCTGGTAAATGAGCCCTTCCAGTAAAGGATGGATCGGAAAGGAACAAACAGTCTGGGGAGCTTTTAGCGACCCCAACGAGGAGACAGAAGTGGATGATGGCTCCGCAAGGGGCATTTTAAATGCTGATCGGACCATATTAGTCAGGGACTGAACCCATAATCTTTCAGCATGTGATGCTGAGAATGGCTCTTCCACTGTTGATTCCTCTACAACAGAATCGACCTCATCCTGATCCCCTTCAGGTAGGTCGATCCCTGTACGGGACTGTTGCTCCGCTAACAGGCACTCTGAGGGAGGAGACGGAGATCGAGCGCTTTTTTCCTGTGACAGGGAAGCAGCGATCAATGCTGACAATCTCTCTTCCAGCCCTCCCAGAGCTGAGGAAAAAACCTCCTCTGTTACATACATAGGAGCAGGTGAACTGAGGACAGCCACAGTACCAGGTACTCCTGAGGGTGCTCTACGGTCACTAACCTCTGATTCTTCAGGGGAGACTGGTGCAGCCGAAGCATGCCCAAGATCCTCAGAGCCCGATGGAGACCCCCTATGCTTCCTGGGATTTTTAGTCCCGGAGTTTTTAGACGGCATTATTCCTAAGCCAAAGCTGAGGTATTCCAGCCGAAATACACCACTTACTGACAATAGTCTAGCACAAATGCTGCTATAAAAACAGTTGGTGTCTACTAATGTGCCTTTCTATGGGGATGCCTGCATCAACCGCTTGCTGTATGCCTTTTTTAAATGTTGCCAGCTCTGTCTCTGCACTCCATAGCCAGCTCACAACACATAATTGTGGTTTTTAACATGCTGGGACGCCCGCACATGCGCAGAAGCGCTGCGGCGCGCACAGAGCGTCATCCCCCAAGCTCCGCCCCCTTTCCCGACTCACCTCTATATATAGAGGCGCGTGCACACGCACGCGCGCGGCCACGTGCGCCTTCGGCGCTAATTTTGAAAAGGGAAACTAGGGACAAGAGCCAGGGCCCCTTTTGCCGCAGGCCGGGGGATGGACGAGCATTGCAACATGGCAGAGGAAGCAGTTTCCCACAAGAGAACTCACCATCTGCCTGGACTTGCTCTGATAAAAAGAAACTAGTCCACATGACAAGAAACGTTCCACAGCGGCCTCTAGTGGATTAACACAGGTACCGCAGTCTAGTATATTATTTATTTTTAATTTTTTTTCTTGACCACTATTAAAATTATTACATTTTTTAGTAGTTACAGGCATGCATAATATTTAGCGGGAATACCGTTAGGTAACAGGCAGAAAGACATATTAGGCTTGGGGGTCCCCTCAATAGAACCAAGTTCCTGAGGGGCCCCCACTTACCTTTTCCCCGCCGCAGGACTCTGTTTGGCCACAGAAGCCCAAACTTCACCTATCACGGCAGGCATTGTAATTAAACCTTCAGGGACCGGGTTCCCAAGGATTCCACTCCCCTGGACCTGTATAGCACCCTGCACAGAAAACATCTTGGTCGTGGGTATGACCAGAGCTCTGGATCCCAGGGTCCAGCTCTCCTAAGAGAAGCATTACAGGCAAAACCTTGCTCTTCTCTGCAAGGCCCGGGTACCGACCGTTTAGCTATGAAGCTTTTTTGGTCGGATCCGGAATAGCTTACTGAGGCCCAAAAGAACCTGTACGCAAGCTCAGTGAAAAACACATGTTTCTTCTTGGCCAACACCTTAGACACTGGCAAAAAACTGAGGTGCTCCCGGATGGGAGGGGCTTATATAGGGGAGGGTACTTCCGGTTTTGGAAGTTGCCAGTGCCAGCACCTGAAGGTATCTATATAACCCATTAGTAATGACTATGTCGCTCTGTGTCCCGTGATGTACGAGAAAGAAATAGATCAAACAGTTGATCTATAAATAGATCAATGATCTAAAAATAGATCGCAATGTTGAGCTTGCTATGGGGCACCTGAGCTGAGCTGAGCTGCTGCTGCTCTGTGTGTCCATTCAGACACTGAGCTGTGGCCTGGCCTTGCCCGTCTCTCTCTCTCTCTCTCCTTATTGGCTCACTCCCTTTGATTGACAGCAGCGGAAGCCAAATGGTGCCCAATGAGGAGAGGGATCTCCGGACAGCCGAGTCTCAACATTGCTGGATCGAGATGGGCTCAGGTAAGTATTAGGGGGGCTGCTGCACACAGAAGGATTTTGATCCTAATGCATAGAATGCATTAAGATTAAAAACCTTCTGCCTATACAACCACTTTAACCACTTAACAACCACCTGCCGACAAATAACGTCGACAAGGTGGTTGCTTAACTCTGGGAGGACGTTATATAACGTCCTCCCAGAATCGCGCTCCCGCGCGCCCCCTGGGGCGCGCACACGGGAAACTCCGTGACCACCGGGTCCAGAGGACCCGGCGGATCACGAATCGCGGTAAATCGCCGCTGATAGCGGCCGTTTACCACGTGATCGCTCCGTCCAATGACGGAGCAATCACTTGTAAACAGACCGGCGTCATTTGATGACGCCGGTTCCTCCCTCCCCTCTCTGTACCGATCGGTACAGTGTGAGAGGGGAGGGGGAGGGAGCGGATGGCAGCAGCAGCACTGTGGGCTGGATCTGTGACAATTGCAGTCACAGATCCAGCCATCCATCCATCCCTGCTCAGCCATCCCTGTGCTATACCCTGCCAATACTCTGCAAAATACCCTGGTGCAATACTCTGCAAAATACCCTGGTGCAATACTCTGCAAAATACCCTGGTGCAATACTCTGCAAAATACCCTGGTGCAATACTCTGCAATACCCTGCAATACCCTGCAAAATACTCTGCACTACCCTGCAAAATACTCTGCAATACCCTGCAAAATACTCTGCAATACCCTGCACAATACTCTGCAATACCCTGCACAATACTCTGCAATACCCTGCACAATACTCTGCAATACCCTGCACAATACTCTGCAATACCCTGCACAATACTCTGCAATACCCTGCACAATACTCTGCAATACCCTGCACAATACTCTGCACAATACCCTGCACAATACTCTGCAATACCCTGCAAAATACTCTGCACAATACTCTGCAATACCCTGCACAATACTCTGCAATACCCTGCACAATACTCTGCAATACCCTGCACAATACTCTGCAATACCCTGCACAATACTCTGCACAATACTCTGCAATACCCGCCACAATACTCTGCAATACCCGCCACAATACTCTGCAATACCCGCCACAATACTCTGCAATACCCGCCACAATACTCTGCAATACCCGCCACAATACTCTGCAATACCCGCCACAATACCCTGTGCAATACCCGTGCAATACCCTGCCATACACCGCAATACCCTGCCATACACCGCAATACCCTGCCATAGTCCGCAATACTCCGCAATGCCCGGCAATACTCCGCAATGCCCGGCAATACTCCGCAATGCCCGGCAATACTCCGCAATGCCCGGCAATACTCTGCAATAACCACTTCCCGCCCTCCGGCCGTCATATGACGTCCTTGACTTTGTGCGGGGATATCTGAATGATGGGAGCAGCTACAGGCATCAATTCAGATATCAGCTTTTTCAGCCGGCGATTCCCTACACCATAAGAACAATCATAGCGGCTGTTCCGCCGCTTGATCATTCTTACGGGAGGCGAGAGGGGATGTCCTGTCCCCCCCCCCGCCGCACTCCGGTGCTTCTACCGACTCACCGCTACGATCAAAGCCAGGATTGTTGTTTTTTTTTTTTTTTTTTTTTTCAGGCTTCCCAGCCTAGAGGTGAGATGTGGGGTCTTATTGACACCCCCCCCCCCATATCTCACTGTAAAGAGGACCTGTCATGCCATATTCCTATTACAAGGGATGTTTACGTTCCTTGTAATAGGTATAAAAGTGATCAAAAAAATGTTTAGGGCGGAAAAACATGTCAAACTAAAATAAATAAAGTAAAATGAAGAATAAAATTTTTTTTTTTTTTAAAGCGCCCCTGTCCCCGTGAGCTCGCATACAGAAGCGAACGCATACGTAAGTCCCGCCCACATATGAAAACGGTTTTCAAACCACACATGTGAGGTATTGGTGCGAACGTTAGAGCGAGAGCAATCATTTTGGCCCTAGACCTCCTCTGTAACTCAAAACATGTAACCAGTAAAAATATTTAAAGCGTCGCCTATGGGGATTTTTTAAGTAGCGAAGTTTGGCGCCATTCCACGAGTGTGTTCAATTTTTAAGGGCGACATGTTAGGTATCTATTTACTCGGCGTAACTTCATCTTTCACATTATGCAAAAACATTGGGCTAACTTTACTGTTTTTTTTTTTTTTTAAGCACAAAACATTTTTTTTCCGTAAAAAACGCGTTTAAAAAATTGCTGCGCAAATATCGTGCGAGATAAAAAGTTGCAACAACCACCATTATATTCTCTAAGGTCTTTGCTAAAAAAACATATATAATGTTTTGGGGTTCTATGTAATTTTCTAGCAAATAAATGATGATTTTTACATGTAGGAGAGAAATGTCAGAATTGGCCTTGGTGCTCCAGAACGCCTGAAGGTGCTCCCTGCATGTTGGGCCTCTGTATGTGGCCACGCTGTGTAAAAGTCTCACACATGTGGTATCGCCATACTCGGGAGTAATAGCAGAATGTGTTTTGGGGTGTAATTTGTGGAATGCATATGCTGTGTGTGAGAAATAACCTGCTAATATGACAATTTTGTGAAAAAAAAAAAAAGAGAAAAAAAAAATCTTGATTTTGCAAAGAATTGTGGGAAAAAATGACAACTTCAAAAAACTCACAATGCCTCTTTCTGAATACCTTGGAATGTCTTCTTTCCAAAAAGGGGTCATTTGGGGGGTATTTGTACTTATCTGGCATGTTAGGGTCTCAAGAAATGAGATCGGCCGTCAGTACTTCAGGTGTGATCAATTTTCAGATATTGGCACCATAGCTTGTGGACTCTATAACTTTCACAAAGACCAAATAATATC
This sequence comes from Rana muscosa, assembly GCA_029206835.1. Classification (NCBI taxonomy): domain Eukaryota; kingdom Metazoa; phylum Chordata; class Amphibia; order Anura; family Ranidae; genus Rana; species Rana muscosa. Next base: position 224,148,196 of record CM055116.1, read on the forward strand.
CACCAATTTGTACTTATTTTTACCAAAGATATGTAGCAGTATAAATTTTGGCCAAAATTTATGAAGAAAAAATAGTAATTTGCAAAATTTTATAACAGAAACGAAAAAAAAAATCATTTTTTTACAAAATTTTCAGTCTTTTTTCTCTTATAGCGCAAAAAATAAAAAACCCAACAGTGATTAAATACCACCAAAAGAAAGCTCTATTTGTGTGAAAAAAAGGACAAAAATTTCATATGGGTACAGTGTTGTATGACTGAGTAATTGTCATTCAAAATGTGAGAGCACCGAAAGCTGAAAATTGGTCTGGTTATTAAGGGGGTTTAAGTGCCCAGTGGTCAAGTGGTTAAATTCCAGAAGTGTGTCAACCCTCTCCCCATAGTCTACAGCAGACTGTAGACACCTGACACAGCTGGTCCTGGAGAAGGAAGTGAGAAGAAAGTAAAAACCCCCCTGGGAAATATGGGACTTTAAAAGTGACTGACAAACAAAATAATATGGAGTACAAAAATATATTTATTGAATAAACACGTAATCATAAAAACTTGTTGATACATATGTTACCAAACCAATTGATGGATATATTTGTCGTGCGAATGCCTGTGGGCGTAGCTCGTGGCACCTGACCCAACGTTTTTGGCGTGAAGCCCTTCTTCAGGGGTTTATTTCAAGTGTACAGAGCAATACCATCTGGTAAGACATATATAATATTAGTACATACGAATCGGATAAAATGCATTCTGCGTGTTGCAGTAAAAAGACAGAAAACAAAAAAATCATGAAATCAGACAAAGATGATAAAAGAGGAAAAAGAAAAGGAGATGGACTCTGATAAAATAGAGAGAAAAAAAAAAGGGGGGGGGGGAGGAAAACGTGAATAAAGAGGGAAAAGAAAATGATTGAAAATGTATCTTACATCAAACATTCATCCATGGGATCAAGCAATGACTCAACAATGGCTAAAATTGGTATATAAAATATATAGATCAGTCAACGCACAGCAGTAATTCCAACGAGTATCACCAAGTCTACATCCGAAAGACCACTGTATGTAAGAAGTGGGAGTTAGGTTGGAAACAGGACTACAGACCATGGGAAAAAATGTAAAAACTGCGCTAAATATGTTATAGAAAAAAGACACCAAGTGTTCTCACTGGTGACTCAGTGGGAGCTGCGATTAAGATGTAAACCACCATACATAATAGCAAAATAAGGAAAAAGTAAAAATCGCGCTAACCCATGACATATACTCCGAAGGAGTTATGGAATGAAAATAAAGTAAAATTATAATTGTTATAAAAATAAAATTATAAAATTAAAATTAAAACACACATCAATCAATAATGAACTAATGAGTGAACAAATAAGAAGTGTACTGTGATATAACTTCATAATATATAGTCCATAAAAACGATTCTTAAATAAAGTCCATTATAAAGCACCAGTGCTCCGTGTAGAAAATCATATAAAGTGAATTGTTGCATCCAAATTAATTTGTGACGTTCCACCACCGAACAACAGAAGTTTCTCCTTACCAGCTACATTTGACCCCCCATGACAGAGGATCAATAAATGCAGAGATTAAGCAGTTCCTCCCACAGGTCAACACAGCACTTGGATGATCATCGGAGACTGGTGATTTAGGAGTCCCTAAGGATATCTCGCTTTCACATATCCCTCATATCCTAGAAAGGGTGTCTGTGTATATTCAAAAAATAAATAACACTTACCAAATGGTAGGAATGAATAACCATAAAGGTTATAGTGGTATAAAGAACCGGATATTGTATTCCGCATACATCCAGAGGAAAAAGACAAATAGATCCTCATATGTATGGAGTATGCCTGCATGGAATCACAATTATATCCAAATAAGAATATTGCACAGACACTAATAGGGACAGGGTACACAAAATGGATGGTAATATAAATACCTCAATGTAGAGGATCTGATACAGTGGCGCCGTTAGTGCACCAAAGATAGAGAGTGAGCTGGAGGTTATATAGGGCGGCGAGGTGCGTGAAGGACGCCCGCGCCTGCACAGTGTGCTGTATTGTAATGACAGCTCGGCGTGAAGGGAAGAGATGGAACGCAACGTAATGTACACATCACCGCTCTCATATATGTCGCGGTGATGTGACGTATAAACTACTTCCTCTGCAAGGTAGCAGAGCTATGGTGTGTCGGATGGGACAAAAACGGTCCCCTGCCTTGGAAGCGCGGAGCCCGGACCAAGCACAATCAGTACCAGAGACGAACGCCGCACTAGAAAGGCACCAACTCCGATCCATGAAGAAATTCATGGGAAAAGAAGGGCATGCATGTCAAATGACACAAGCTGCCCCTACCGGCGCTGTGTGGAATATTATGCGAGCGCACGACAGATGGAACAAAAGATGTATTAGTAATCAAATATATGCTGATCCTCTGGTGGCAAAAAGTTTGAAGAAAGCGGGACTATAATAAAATAAATAAAAATAAAAATATAATAATAAAATCAAAAAACAAAAAACAAACAAAAAGAAAAATAACTAAAAATCATGTATCATCAACATGAATTTGAATTCTTATAATTTAAATTTTACAATGACATATAGCGCCTCACAAGTAAACTTTTTGGACATCACAATCATTAAAGATCATGATGGCACAATAACAACCTCCCTATATCGGAAAGAAACAGCATGCAATAGCATTCTGCATGCTGAGAGTGCCTATCCTATACCACTTATTCGATCCATTCACTTCGGACAGTACCTGAGATTGAGACGTAATTGCACACAGGATACTGTCTTTCAGAAAGAGGCAAATGAACTAAGAGATATACTACTCATTCATGGCTATTCCCCCACGTGTCTTAAAAAAGCATATAAACGAGCAACTTTCAAATCAAGACAGGATCTTCTGTTCAAGAAATCCAACACCCTATGCTCGAAGGGGAAAGAACCCTATACCCTTAGAGTCATTACTCGGTACACTAAACAAAATCATGTGATCAATAAGATAATTGCAAAATATTGGCATTTGCTACGTATCGATCCTTTGCTGAGCCCTTTTATAACTGAAAAACCTGCAATTTCTTACCAAATCACTACGTGATACACTAATCAAAAGTGAATACACTAGAGATTTTTCGCTCAGATCCATGCAAGCGATTTGGAACTTTCTGATGTGGAGGCTGTAGCTTTTGCCAGTATATGTATATTGGAGACAACATAATCCTGCCAAATGGAAAAGTATTCAAGCCCTTACACTACGCCAATTGTAAGACCATCGGCGTAGTAAACCTTCTAATGTGCCAATGTGGAGCATTTTACGTTGGCAAAACGAAACAGCAATTCTCCAAAAGAGCCTCTCGTCACATTATCACGATGAGGAAAGCATGCCCAGACTTACCTCTGGGACGTCATGTCAAAGATCAACATGGAGGGAAAATCCCTAAGATAAAATTTCTAATACTAGATAGAATTGATCCAAATTCACGTGGTGGAGATTGGAACAGAATATTGCTACAGCGTGAATCTCGGTGGATACTTAATTTGAATGCCACTAGAGTTCCTGATCTAAATGACATCGTTAGTTATCGGCCATTTCTGGAGGGTTACTCCTCAGGAGGATGGGAGGAATAGACACATCCATTCTGCTGTTCCCCCCCTTCCTTCAATCCCTTTGACCAATATTCCCACGGTCCCTGATTAGCAGTTTTGCCAGGACTATCATCTTCTTGCCATATTCTGTGGTGTGCTCAGCACCCACATGTGCAAAGGTCTATTGCACGTGCGGATGCGAACGCATGTACACGGGTATGTTGGTTATGCCATGTATGTGTCTAAACCAAATATGCTTAATACTAAATCATGTCTTCTCTTCTTCTCCCCTCCCTATTCACTGCATCTTTTCCAGGTTCTGGAAAAAACACACAAGGTTATATTATGTCTTTGTGATGTATATATGTACATATTCTTATATCTAGCGATAATACCATTTTTTGTTTACTATACATTTAAGGTTTTCGTTTTTTTCTTTTTATATTTTTTCACATTCACTTTTATTTTTAGTTATTTTTCTTTTTGTTTGGATTTTATTATTATATTTTTATTTATTTTATTATAGTCCCGCTTTCTTCAAACTTTTTGCCACCAGAGGATCAGCATATATTTGATTACTAATACATCTTTTGTTCCATCTGTCGTGCGCTCGCATAATATTCCACACAGCGCTGGTAGGGGCAGCTTGTGTCATTTGACATGCATGCCCTTCTTTTCCCATGAATTTCTTCATGGATCGATGTTGGTGCCTTTTTAGCGTGGCGTTCATCTCTGGTACTGATTGGGCTTGGTCCGGGCTCCGCACTTCCAAGGCAGGGGACCGTTTTTGTCCCATCCGACACACCATAGCTCTGCTACCTTGCAGAGTAAGTAGTTTATACGTCACATCACCGCGACATATATGAGAGCGGTGATGTGTACATCACGTTGCGTTCCATCTCTTCCCTTCACGCCGAGCTGTCATTACAATACAGCATACTGCGCAGGCGCGGGCGTCCTTCACGCACCTCGCCGCCCTATATAACCTCCAGCTCACTCTCTATCTTGGTGCACTAACGGCGCCACTGTATGAGATCCTCTACATTGAGCTCAGGTATTTATATTACCATCCATTTTGTGTACCCTGTCCCTATTAGTGTCTGTGCAATATTCTTATTTGGATATAATTGTGATTCCATACAGGCATACTCCATACATATGAGGATCTATTTGTCTTTTCCTCAGGATGTATGTGGAATACAATATCCGGTTCTTTATACCACTATAACCTTTATGGTTATTCATTCCTACCATTTGGTAAGTGTTATTTATTTTTTGAATATACACAGACACCCTTTCTAGGATATGAGGGATATGTGAAAGCGAGATACATGTATATACCGTACTTATATTATACTATTTTTTAGTACTCTAGAGATCCAGCCTGATATTCCTCTGCGTTTTTATCGGCTGACAGAGACATATGTGAGCGGGGGAGCCAGTCACAGGTACTATGACCCCACAATATGGGTCTTGCTCATAGATTTTGTCTTATATATTACATTTCAATCTCTGTATACCCCTTGCTAAGTGATTCTTTTGTTTTGGTCATTTACACAGATAGATTAGGTGCATTCATGCACCACCGCCCTATTCCATGGGTTCTTCTTTCTGATATTTCAACAAAAATCCTTCCTTGGTTCTATCCTCACCATCAATTGTTCTTTATACATTTTGGTAGGTTATATATATATATATATATATTTTTTTCTTTATACCATATATATCCCCATTATGAGTAGCATCTGGTCTGTAGTCCTGTTTCCAACCTAACTCCCACTTCTTACATACAGTGGTCTTTCGGATGTAGACTTGGTGATCCTCGTTGGAATTACTGCTGTGTGTTGACTGATCTATATATTTTATATACCAATTTTAGCCATTGTTGAGTCATTGCTTGATCCCATGGATGAATGTTTGATGTAAGATACATTTTCAATCATTTTCTTTTCCCTCTTTATGCCCCTGTTTTTCCCACAACCCCCCCCCCTTTTTTTTTTATTATTATTTTTTCTCTATTTTATCAGAGTCCATCTCATTTTTTCTTTCTCCTTTTCTTTTTCCTCTTTTATCATCTTTGTCTGATTTCATGATTTTTTTGTTCTCTGTCTTTTTACTGCAACACGCAGAATGCATTTTATCCAATTTGTATGTACTAATATGATATATATGTCTTACCAGATGGTATTGCTCTGTACACTTGAAATAAACCCCTGAAGGGCTTCACGCCAGAAACGTTGGGTCAGGTGCCACGAGCTACGCCCACAGGCATTCGCACGACAAATATATCCATCAATTGGTTTGGTAACATATGTATCAACAAGTTTTTATGATTACGTGTTTATTCAATAAATATATTTTTGTACTCCTTATTATTTTGTTTGTCAGTCACTTTTAAAGTCCCATATTTCCCAGGGGGGTTTTTTCTTTCTTCCAATCAGGGATTTGGTGACTGTCAAACTCTTTCTGTGATTGGTGGGATACTCTTTCTGGAGAAGGAAGTGAGCACCAGTGCCTAGGAGTCTACACCCCTCAACAGCCACTGTACTATCAAAGAATGGGGCCAGATCAGTCATATGACCGCTATGCAGTTTTGGAGTTTATATCAGTGTACTGCTCTGAAAGCATTACATTGACATAGCTTTAAAGCACAGACTTTACATAGAATATATAATAAAGTAGTACTAAACTCTAAATGTTTTTATCTTAATGCATTCTCTGCATTTAGGCTCTGTTCATACCTAGGCGTTTTGTTTTCAGGCAGAAAGTCGCATGATTTTTGTACAATGTACCAATGTAAAAAGCAGAAAACGTCTGTAATCTGCCTAAAAAAAGCTCCTGTACTTATTTGAGCTTCAGGTTTTTTCAGATGACAAAATGCTCAGATGTGAACAGGGGCTATTGAAATTAATGGGATTTGTTGGGTGTTTTTAGAGCTGAGGCTTACAGCAGAAAAACGCCTAGGTGTGAACAGAGCCTTAAGGATAACTTCACCTTTTAAAAAATAAAGAAGTAAAAGTAATACATGCACCTTTTGTTTGCAGGTAAAAAAAAAAAAAAAAAAATAGGATTTTTGTACTCTCCGTAAAATCCGTTTCTCTGACGTCCATGGACTGACAGCTCTCATACTGTTTACGGGTGGGTATATGTCCCTGCTTGCAGGAGAAGACCTAGGCAGAATGTTAGATGTTAAAACATTCTAGAACAAAACCAGGAGCTGAACAGCCCCGCCCAGGGGGGGGGTCCTTCCGGACATTACCCTCCCACCTGCAGCCAGCAGCCTCAGTTCGTAACAAAGCAGTACAAACCTTAAAAGGAAGGGTGGGTGCTGTGTCAGTCCATGGACGTCAGAGAAACGGATTTTACGGAGAGTACAAAAATCCTATTTTCTCTTATCGTCCATGGACTGACACAGCTCTCATACTGTTCACGTGTGGGACGTCCCAAAGCAGTATAAGAAAAGGGTGGGAGCAAAATAGTAAAGGAACAACCAAAACTTCACTCCAAACCAGCAGAGCTCCTCAACGGAGGAGTTGCAACATTAAACAGCGGCCTGCAACACTTTGCGGCCGAAGGAAGCATCCGAAGATGCAGCCACATGAACCTTATAGAACTTTGAAAAGGTATGAACGGACGACCAGGTCGCCGCATTGCACACTTGTGCAACCGACGCTTGATGTCGGAAAGCCCAGGAAGCACCAATTGCCCTGGTGGAATGCGCCGTAACCGGGAAGGGAGTCGCCCTCCCCTTAATGGCATAGGCCTGTATAACAGTCTGTCTGATCCACCTAGAAATGGTGGCAGACAATACCGCTTGGCCCTGTTTTGGACCAGAGACAGACACAAACAGTGAGTCAGACTTCCGAATAGAAGCAGTAGCCGCCAGGTATACCCGTAAGGCACGCACCACATCCAAATTGTGAAGCACAAACTCTCTAGGATGCGATGGGTGAGGGCACAAGGACGGGAGGAAAATGTCCTCATTAAGGTGAAAAGCCGAAACCACCTTAGGAAGGAAAGAGGGTCGCGGTCGCAACACCGCCTTATCCTTATGGAGGACCAGGTAAGGCGACTTGCATGACAGAGCCGCCAACTCAGACACCCGTCTAACAGAAGTGATGGCCACTAAGAAAGCCACCTTCTGGGACAAAGTTAAAAGAGGAATATCTCTTATATTTTCAAAAGGAGGTTCCTGAAGAACCGAGCACTAAGTTCAGATCCCAAGGAGGGAGCGGAGGCTTGGCAGGGGGAACCACATGGCGTACCCCCTGTACAAAAGTGCTAACTAAGGAATGACCTGCTAGGGGTCTTTAAAAGAAAAACGGCCAAGGCCAAAATCTGACCCTTAATAGTGCTCAAAGCCAGCCTTTGTGCAACACCACGCTGCAAGAACCGCAGGATTCTGGGGACAGAGTACGTCCGTGGATGCCAGTCTAGCTCTTCGCACATAGCGATGTAAGCTCTCCAGGTACGGTGATAGATCTTCCTAGAAGACGACTTCCTTGCCCTAAGCATGGTCGAAATTACCGAATCCGACAGGCCTCGGTCCTTCAGCACCTGGCTCTCAATAACCATGCCGTTAAAGCCAGAGACTGTAAAGCAGGATGAAAGATAGGACCTTGAGACAGAAGGTCCTCCCTCAAGGGCAGACGCCAAGGGACGTACCAGTGACGCAGAGGACAATCCGGGGCAATGAGGATCACCGGGATGCCCTCGGTCGCTATCCTCAAACCTCGACACCTTGCGATTGAGTCGAGATGCCATCAGGTCCACATCTGGAGTGCCCCACCGCCGACAAAAGGAGCTGAAACACCTCCGGATGCAAGGACCACTCCTCCTGGTCCAGGGACTGGCGGATCAGATAGTCCGCCTGCCAGTTTTCTACGCCCGGAATGTAGATGGCCGACAGCGCCGGCACGCTTCTTTCCGCCCACCTTAGGATGTGGGCGACCTCGGACGCCGCAGCCGAGCTCCGAGTGCCCACCTGATGGTTGACATACGCCACGGCCGTGGCGTTGTCCGACTGGATCCTGACCGAGCGGCCCTGTAACCTCTTCGACCACGCGGAGAGACACAGTCTGATCACCCGCAATTCCAGGACGTTGATGGGGAGACGAGATTTGTCCAGAGTCCAGAGCCCTTGAGCTGACAGGACTCCCCACACTCCACCCCAGCCCGTCAGGACCACCGTCCATTGGATGGGGAGAAACGACTTCCCGGCCCGAAGAGCCGGGGATCTCAGCCACCACGTCAGGGACGCCTTGACAGAGTGACTCACCTGAATCTGAAGATCCAATGACAATGGGGATTTGTCCCAAACAGACAGAATTCCCTTCTGCAATGCCCGAGTGTGTGATTGGGCATACGGAACCGCCTCCAAGGAGGCCCCCATTAGTCCCAGGACTCTCATGCCAAAGCGAATGGACGACCATTTTTGGGACGTCAGAACCCGCACTGCCGACTAAAGTGTCAGTATCTTCTCTGAGGGTAGAAACACCTTTGCTGCCGAAGTGTCCAGGATCAAACCCAGATACTCCAATCGTTGAATCGGGACTAGAACAGACTTCTGCATGTTCAGCAGCCATCCGAAGTCCCGGAGGGTCTGACTGACTATTGCCACATTTTCCTCCAATTCGGAGCCATTTTCTGCTCTGAGAAGGAGATCGTCCAGATAGCCCACGATAACAATTCCTCACTGTCTCAGCAAAGCTAGAACCAGGGCAAGCACTTTGGTGAAAACCCGTGGTGCCTATGCTAAGCCGAAGGGAAGAGCCACAAACTGATAGTGGACTTCACCTATGGCAAAGCGCAGAAACCTCTGGTGACTTGCGCAAATTGGAACGTGCAAGTAAGCGTCCTTGATATCCAAGGACGCCAAAAAATTCCTTTGGTGGAGTGTCGCGATCACCGTGCGAATGGATTCCATCCGGAATTTTAGTACCCTCACATAGACATTCAGGGCCTTGAGGTCCAGGATTGGCCGGACTCCGTCCTTCTTCGGGACAACAAACAGGTTTGAGTAAAACCCCTAAAAACCTCTTGCGACGGAACTGGCACAATTACTCCAAGAGGGCTGCCCGGCGGGCAGGAAGGAGAGGGAGGTTTGAGGGAAAGAACCTGTTTGGGGGCCACGAGCGGAACTCTATCCTGTATCCCGAGGTGACCACCTCGCACACCCACCGGTCGGAGATCCGGGAGGTCCACCGCACCCAGAACCTGTGAAGACGTCCCCCCACCCCAGAGTCGGGCAGGGGCAAAACTTCATGCGGTGGTGGGCTTGGGAGCTTGCTTGGTAGGCTTACGCACCCAGGGACGCCTTTGTCCCCCAGCCGCACTTTTTCAGTCTGGGCGGGTTAACCCGTGGATTCTGACTGAGATGAAAAAACCTCTTCTTCGCCGGAAAGGAAGGGCCCGGCCTGCGGTGGGGCTCCTTTCCCTTAATAGACTGGGGAAGGAAGGTGCTCTTACCTCCTGTGACATCTTTAATAATGTCATCCAGGGCGGCCCCAAACAGTCTACTGCCCTTAAAGGGCAAGTCAGCCAGGAGCTTTTTGGAAGCTAGGTCGGCCAACCAGCATTTCAGCCAGATAAGGCGACGCAGCACCACAGCAGAGATAGAGGCCCCAGATATTAAAGGGGCCACATCCAAAGTGGCATCACACACGAAGACTAAACCCTGTGCAAGTTGGTGAGCCAGGGCAATGGTCTCAGGAGGTAGATTATGCTCCTGCACTGTCTGGTGCAAAATCTTTGCCCATCCTGTGAGTGTCTGAGACACAAGCGTCGCCGCCACTATAGGGCGTAAAGCAGACCCCAATAAGGTAAACATAGTTTTACTCACCACTTCTGACCTCCTGTCAGTGGGATCCTTAAATGCAGGAGTCCCTTCCATCGGGAGTGTGGTAGCCTTATTCAAACAGGCGACCGGGGGGTGGACCACTGGGGGGAGAGTCCACTTCTTAACCAGGTTCTCCTCAAAGGGGTACCTTAAAGCTAGGCGCCGCAGGACCGTCAAAGTCTTCTGCGGCTTATCCCAGACTTGGTCAATGAATGTATCAAAAAAAGGCACATATGGAAAGACCTTTTTTGGAGAAACGGCTTTAAAGGAACCAAAGGATATAGCTTCCACCTGAGGTTCCTCAGCCTCAACATTCAGCTTGAGAGTGTCCCTCACAGCATCAATGAGCTCACTTACAAGCACCCTGTCAGTTGCTGGTTCAAGACAGGGGTCTTCCTCACAAGGAATGTCCTGTCCAAACATATCAAAATCCTCAGAGCTAGGGTCCCGAGCGGCAGTAGCTAGGCCCATATCTGAGACAGAGCACTCCCCTACAGGAGAATGTGTGGGGAGGGGGGCGCTTTACAGCTCCCGTGCTCTCGCACATTGCTTCCATCCTGACAAGGAACGATTCCAGGACTGCCGACAACTGGTCCATAGGGATCGCAGGTGCAGGAGCACTGCCAGTTGCCTCTGACAAGTGTGGAGAAGCAGGTGAACCAGACTCCATACTGCCACCCTCTGAGACCTTATTCACTACTACAGTGAATAATACCGTCCACCCACTGGCTGTGCTGAGGCTAAGGAGGGGATACCCGGAGGACTCACCACCCTTAGGGACCGCTCAGTTCCGCTGTATGAGCCCCGCTGCAGCGCAAGTGAAGCCTGAGGAGAGTGAAGAATCTGTGAGGAGACTGAGGAAATTCGTGCCGTCAGCAATACCGCTAGAGGAAGAAAGTAAAAGCACCGCGGCTACAAGAAAATGGCCGCCGGGCTTCTGTATAACTGTGCAATTGAGCCGCGGCAAGATGGCCGCCGAGCGCACTATTTAAATTAAAAAAAACAGCGCTAATGGCGCACGCAATAAAGCCTCACACACTCCACACCAGAACACTGCTCCACTCCCAGAGTTCACCAACAGCCATGAGCGCCCCCCCCAGGCCAGAGCGACCCCTCAAGCACCCCCACACAGCACAGCACCAGTACAGGGTGCAGCATAACAGGGGGGAGACAGGGAGAACCCCCCATATAAGAAACACAGCCAGCATGTACTCACGTGCCATTAGGAGAGACTACTTACCCGTCCCAGAGGGACCCACTGGCTTGTTTCAGACAGACCTATCACAGAGTAGTACTGCGTAGCTGTCGGCCCCGTCCACCTCGAAAGATACAGTCAGTCAGGTACTGTTCAATCTTGAGTGGAATAAAGGAATAAAGGAAAGGAATAAAAATTAAAAGTAAAATCTTCCAGGAGACTGGCTCCTTAGAGAGCCACTTCTTCTGCTAGGCAGAAAAAAACTGAGGCTGCTGGCTGCAGGTGGGAGGGTAATGTCCGGAGGGACCGCCCCCCTGGGCGGGGCTGTTCAGCTCTGGTTTTGTTCTAGAATGTTTTAACATCTAACATTCTGCCTAGGATTTCTCCTGCAAGCAGGGACATATACCCACACGTAAACAGTATGAGAGCTGTGTCAGTCCATGGACGATAAGAGAAAATTGCATTTATTTTATTTTTTTCTAAGGCGCCTGCATGCGCAATCTCAGGCTCCTGCAGACTCTCAGCATAACTATCTGTTCATACCTCGTAGGGGTAGGCAATTACCTAAGAGCAGGAAGATTAAAGACTACAAGAGCCCTCACAAACTCCCTTGCAGCCCATTGAGAACTACAAGCCGTCAGACGCAATGGCTGATGGTACTTGTATGCATTTATTCACAAGAAACGGTAAGTGAATGATGCGGCCGTGTGGGCGAGCCTGATGCCCACTGTCACAGGGGGGAGAGGCTGCAGATGCTAGAACAAGTTACATGTTCCACCCTGGCCTGAAAATGGATAGAACATGTAACCTTTTCCAAAGATGAACTTATCCTTTACAATAAAAAAATGCCCCACTACCTGTCCTGTTCCCCCTTCCTTCCTTAAACATATAGCTAGTTACATGTCACTTCTCCTGTGCTGCCTCAGGCACCAGCATCGCTTTCTGATTTCACAGGAGAAATTGAAGGCAGCAAAGCCATAGCCTTCAGGGAACAGAGGCGTAACTTACAAGCGCTGTGTCTGTCTATGGACGCACAGCTTGGCATAGGACCCAACAGGAGCAAGTACACTCCTTAGCCTATAGCGCCGACGGGGACTGTGATATTTTTGCACAGTATCATTGAACAGAGCAGGAAAGTGTCCCCTTTGTTTTGTTTTTTTAATTTTGCTTTCATTGTTACTTTAACTTTCCAGGTAATAACCAAAGAAATAATCAAAGAGGAACTACTAATGTAACTATTGTTAAACATTTACAAAAGCAAAGCCAACAGTCATTACATAATGTGCCAAAATACACATGCAAAGAGATGTCCCAACATTCCCAGAACCAGATTAGAAACATGGAGTCAATTTCAGCAATCTGAAAAGGAATGTTAGCTTAGTAAATAAGAGGGTGTTCACTTTAATTATCCCATCATTCAAGACATAAATCCTGTTTTATTTTTTTTAAATTCCACACTGATTGGCTATTTAAAGGGAACACAGCTTCCACTTTTTTTTTTACCAAGCTCAGACAACATTCACTTTTCGGAATAAAAAGTCTCTACTCCTTAAGTAAAGCACACCCGATGCTGCAACAGTCTACAGTAAAGTTAGAAAGGAAGAACTATGTAACTAAGGCACTTACGTTAAATTAAATTTAAAATTAAATTGCCATGTTGAGGTTCCTGGTGGGTATTCTCCTTGCTCATTCATAAAGGTCAACCCCAGCTGAATTATCTTCAATAAATCCACATTACAGCGTAAAAGTTGGTACTGATAGTCAGCGTTGCTCCTGAACTCTCCGATTGGTCTCGCAACTACTCCTGGAAACTCTGTGTCCTATAAAAGAGATAACATTATAGTTCTCTTATATAAAGCACATATTAACTAGTTTACGTTTTTAAGAAGAAACAGGAGTTACAAAACAGGAGGAATGGCTATATAGTATTTCTCAGACAAGGGAATAACTTTCACTTTCTCTGTGAATGTCTATGAATTGTGTTCACTGTCGTGTCCATAAAGGGCAAAATAAAATTAAAAATGAAAAAGTTCACTTAGCCCCTCCTCCCCACTTATCTTCCTTTTGCTAACCCATCATGGGAAGCAAATTGAAATACCCGACACTTCCAGAAATGAGTGAGAACGTGACTCACCCTCATCTTTCATGTGACGGTACCAGTGCCCCATGTCTGGCCCAAAACCATCATATGAAGCTGTAGAAAAAGCCATATGTACGCATGCACTGGCAAGGTGGATTACAGCTTACACAAGGATTTATTTTCCCCAACCCCTTCTTCTCCAATGGCTGAAAAGCACAGAAGCAATGAAAGGGGCAGAGCTAAATGAACCTTTTTCTTTATACTGCATGGGCAAGTAAAAAGTTCACTTTAAAAGGTAGCACTAAAGGCGGAAGGTTTCTGAGTGCAGCAGGGATTGTAGCGCTCCAGGCAAATCATAAGGTCTCCACTGCTATAAAGCAAGCCAGGTGCCAGCCTTGGCCCAGAGCCAAAAGATGCAAAATAATGAAGAAAAGGGTGGCAGCACTGCAGGCATAAAATTATTATTTTATTGAAATTCCATTAAAAATGAAGACACGACATGATATGCAGCCAGCTCAAAAAGTTCAGCAAACATGTTTCACACACCTGTGCTTAGTCAATGTATGACATGTTTTTTTTTTTTTTTTTTTTTAAATGATGGGTTTACAATCCATCACTTTAAAAATATATGACCTACATTTTTACTTATGAAGAAAACTGAAAAAAAAAAAAAGAAAAGAAGAAGGAGAACCCATGACTAGGTTTATGCAATAATGTGAATATTCAGTCAGATCATATATCTGCTGTTTTATTTATGAAAGTTTTATATATCCCTATATTTTCCTTTACTTACTTTGTCGAAACCTTACACCTTCAGTCACCACCGTAAGACAGTTTGTGCCTTTTCGATAGCTGAACATCCCACGCTTTCCCCCAACACCAATGTCAGTGCATAATATTGTCCAATAACAAACCAAAGAATTGAAAGGCCACTGGTTTAGTCTCAGCAAATATGACCCAGCTTGTCAAATAATTATCTAATATACTGAATAATGTTTGTCTAAGGTTCAGCACACACATTACAATCTAACCATACAATCTTTGTACAATCAACATTAGTTCATACAAAGGTTGTAACTGTTACATAGTGTCAGAATGTTTATACTAAAATATTAAACAGTTTTATATTTATGAAAATAAGCATCTATAATTAAGGAGATTCCCACTTATTTCCACAAATCAACAAAACAACTCAAATTAGTTTATTTGCGCTAACCTGAAGACAAAAGGAATACAAAAAGTGTGCATATGTTTATTTACAAAAAATCAGTGAAGAATAATATCAAAGTATAACTGGTGACAAACAAAGAATATGGATCAATATTTCAACAATCTTGATATAACAGATGATGAGAAAATAACCACAAGATATTGTTTCAAAAATACCAATGTAGAAAAACTGAGTAACTCCTTGAAAGTAATTAAAGGAGTAGTAAAGTTACATGTTTTTTCACCTTAATGCATCCTATGCATTAAGGTGAAAAAACATTCGACAATACCGCCCCCCCCCGAGCCCCCGTTTTTCTTACCTGGCCCCTCGAAAGTCCCATGCTCGTCCCCGTCATCCTCTTCGTTTTTCAGCCTGGCCGCCGATTGGCTACACTGCATGGATTGAAAGCAGCGCAGCCATTGGCTGGCGCTGCTGTCAATCACATCCAATGACGCGGCACGCCGGGGGGCGGGGCCGAGTGATACAGTCGGCGGCTATGGCCGCCGCTGTATCACGGGAGCGCGCCCGCAATCACTCCACACCATGCGAGCTCACTCGCATTAAGGTGTGGAGTCCTTGCGGGGAGGAGCCAAGACAGCCGCCGAGGGACCCCAGAAGATCAGGATCGGGGCCACTGTGTGCAAAACGAGCTGCACAGTGGAGGTAAGTATAACATGTTTGTTATTTTTAATCAAAAAAAAAAAAGCTTTAGTGCTCCTTTAATAGCCCATCAGTGGCTCAGCAGGATGTTAAAACAAAAAGGTGCTGATTTTGACATGTGACCTCTCTCAGTCAACAGATATTGCAAACCCAAAATTTACTTTAACCGCACATGGACAAACTTGTTATACCATGCACAAAATTGGTGATTTAACAAAGACAAATTTCCAATAAATTATTTCATTTTAGGCATACATCACAACTAAACCATTTACTATAAACTGAAATATCAGCTTCAATGAGATTATACCCATGTGTACATTTCTCTCTTTGATTGAAAAAGAAAATTCATACTGCAGTTAGAATTATTTCAATTCTAATCTTCATGCTACAAGGACTAAATGGTCCAGCCAGATGTATATAGCTAGCCAATTGCCTACAGATACTTTTTCTCAATCTTTCTTCCAACTTTTTATCCCCAAAAGAAAGTAGGCATGGATATGTTTTCCACATAATGACGTCAAATTACATATTATTTACCATGTACTCCTCCGCACAACTACCTAAAGGGGGCAGCATTGGATTAAAAATAATTTTGGAATTTTCCTTAAAAAAAAACAACAAGATTTTGCTTTAAATAAACTCTGACCTAAGTCTTGAACAAAACCATAAATATAATAGGGTGGTCTCTTGGCAGCATCTATCTGACTTTTTGTCTCTTCATACAATATTTAGCTTTAAGAAAGTCTGAACGATTTTTCCTCCAAATACCTTTGAGAATGAGGCAATTGGTACTAAAAACACAATGGCTATTCACATATAGTTCCACTTAACAGAAATTCTGTACATTCAGTCTCATTCATAGTATTTTAAACATGTACCCCTCATATTAAAAATATATACTAAATGAGTAAAATCAAACTACCAGTATATTGAATATATGTTGAATATTGTAAAAAATCTGTGAACTTATTCAATTAAGTAGCCATATAAATGCTCCATATAATGTAATAATAATACAATATACATTATTGCTAATATAATTACTTGCAATTAATAATACTTGTTCATAAGGAAACTTTTAAATAAGCCCCTTTTCTTCGGTAATAAAAAATTCATCGTTTTAGTTGAAACATGAGTCATCAATCTCATTACAACACATTCTGGCACCATGGCCAGTCCTCATCTTGTTTTTGTTGTCTAGGGCCCTCAAAAATTTACAACCTGGGAGAATATGCGAGGAGGCTCTTAAAATCTTTTGCAAGAGTCTTTGTCCACAAGCAATGAGCTTGCATTTACCTTCTAACAGATAGACAAGGATGGCTTCCAAGATGCCCATTTAACTATATATAAAATAATATGTAAAGGCCTTCTAAATTAATTATTTTTAACCTCAATAGTTCTGACAATAGTTAAAAAAAAAAAAAGAAAAAAAAGTAATATGAGGGGCCTACCTAATCTATGAAAGCAAGCTGTATCCAATCAGACAAGTTCTTCCACTACATCGTTTTTGGTAGATCTAAAAGGAAATTGTAAGGTGTGTGGTGAGCCTAATGTCTAAACTCCAAGAAGTAATTTCAGTATCTTGCTGCTGAGCGAGGTAAACCTACAGTGCATCCGGAAAGGTTTCACAGCGCTTCACTTTTCCACATAGTATTATGTTACTGCCTTATTCCAAAATGAATTAAATTCATTAATTTTCCTCAAAATTCTACAAACAATACCCCATAATGACAACCTGAAAGAAGTTTGTTTGAAATCTCTGAAAATGTAATAATAATTTAAAAAAAATAATACCATGTACACAAGTATTTACACCCTTTGCTCAATGCTTTGTTGAAGCACCTTTGGCACCAATTACAGCCTCAAATCTTTTTGAGTATGATGCTACAAGCTTGGCACACCTATTTTTGGGCAGTTTCTCGCATTCTTCTTTGCAGGACCTCAAGGCGGGCTATCATGTACCTTTTATTGAGGAGTGGCTTCCGTCTGGCCACTCTACAATACAGGCCTGATTGGTGGAGTGCTGCAGAGATGGTTCTTCTGGAATGTTCTCCTCTCCACAGAGAAAGGCTGGAGCTCTGTGAGAGTGACTATCGGGTTCTTGGTCACCTCCCTGACTAAGGCCCTTCTCCCCCGATTGCTCAGTTTGGCCGGGTGGCCTGCTCTAGGAAGAGTCCTGGTGGTTCAAACTCCTCCCTATTATGGATGATGGAGGCCACTGTGCTTATTGGGACCTTCAATGCTGCAGAAATCTTTCTGTATCCTTCCCTCGATACAATCCTGTCTCAGAGGTCTACAGACAATTCCTTGGACTTCATTGCTTGGTTTGTGCTCTGACATGCACTATTAACTGTGGGACCTTATATAGACAGGTGTGTGCCTTTCCAAATCACGTCCAATCAACTGAATTTACCACAAGTGGACTCCAACCAAGTTGTAGAAACATCTTAAAAATGATCGGTGGAAACAAGATGCACCCGAGCTCAATTTTTTTTTAAATCAGAAAAAGTTTTATTGAATGTTACCAGACATGCCATACACATTGTACATGAAAAAGGTCCATGAATAAAACAGAAACAGTACATTAGATGCATCAGAGTACAGTACCCAGACCAGGCCATCATAGTGCAGAAAATAAAGATTCAGTGTATGTAACATCAAAATATCAAACAAACATTATAAAAAGTACATTAAGGCACATATCCTATAGTTAACCACTCTCTCTTCTCCCCCCTCCCTCTCAAATGGTGTTATATAACAATACCCGAAGGAAACAAAAAAGGTGACCATTCCGCACGGGTAACCCCTGCCCACCATCACATTGTGAGGTTCCATAATGCCCATCCCGACCCATGACACCAATCCCTCCTATAGTCCAGCTCTACTCTTAGCATTGCCGTAATCTGTCTTTGACCAATTGGTAGGGTGCTAACCCCGGGACATCCAGCCAGGCCTGCCATAATGAACTAAACTTACGAGGTGCATTCCTATGCTGATATGTCAGTTTTTCTCTAATTAAAAGTTTGTTCACCTGATCAATCGACTGTCTTCTAGTGGGTACCCTGGGAGTAATCCAAAGCTGAGCTATCAGCTTGCGTGCCACATAGAGTAAACGGATAACCGCCGTAAAAAACGGCGGAGTCAGGAGTTCCTCATCCAGGGCACCCAGTAGACATACAACGGGAGTTCTCGGGACAGCAAAGGCAAACACCGGTGTAATCACATCGAGCACCTCGGTCCAATATCGGAAGAGTTTGGGGCATTTCCAGAACATATGCATGAGGTCTCCATGATCCCTCATGCACTTGGGACACAGTGGGGAGTCTCGTAGCCCCCAGTCATGGAGCCTGGCCGGAGTTCTATATACCCTGTGTAGCAGGTATAAATGTGACAACCTCTGGGAGGGAGACACTAAAACCATAGGAGCAGCTGTCAAGCAGACGTTCCACGTTTCCCCATCAATAGGCCCCACATCTTCCTCCCACTTATGTCTGCATGGTTTTATCTCCTTCCATGAAAATCCCCTGAATTATGGCGTGGTCAGTTAGCCCAAGTGGCATCCGTCTGGATTGTACCTGTAGTGCATGACGCAACTGCAGGTACTTATAAAAGTTAGAGCGAGGTATACCGAACTCAGCCTGGGAGTTCAAAAAAGGATTTGAGGACACGGCCATTGTATAGTTGTGTTAAGTATCTGAGCCCTGCAGCTTCCCAGAGTCTAAATCCTGTAAGTTTGTATAATTCTCCATAATGAAGATTACGCCAGATAGGGGTGAGTGGTAGGAATCCCCTGACACCCAATAATCGTTTAACGGAAGTCCATAAAGTTTTTAGTAGGAGCAGTGAAGGGGTCCCACCCATTAGATGTGCATAGCCAGCCTCCAAGCCAGACAACGCCAGGGCCTCGTCTGTCGGAGTGGCCAAAGTCTGCGGATAGGGTCCGATGTATCCACCAATCCCCAACCTCCTAGCTGCTGTAACTGAGTCGATAGAAAATAGGCTCCGGCGTACGGGACCGCCAGTCCCCCCTCATCCTTGTTATATTGTAAGATAGACAGTCTAATCCTCGTCAGTTCTCTAAATTGGGAGTCAATCCTATCAAACCAATAGCGTGGAATCCACACCGGTGAGTTATGGCATATGTATAATAATTGTGGCGTCCACACCATTTTTATGAGGTTCACCCTCCCAACCACCGATAAGGGAAGTTTACACCAGGCACTACATTTGGTCCTAAATTTAGCAAGTAAGGGGGTGAGGTTAAGAGGTATGTATTGAGAGACGTCCGGGCACACCTTCACTCCCAGATAGCGGAAGGAGGACACTGTATCATCGATGCGCAGTCTGGGAGGGGCACCGTCAGAGGATCTAATGGCATAAGTACTGACTTATTCCAATTAATGGAGAAGCCAGACAATGCATCAAAGGTCTTGATGCAATGCATAACAGTATTCAAGGAGCCCTGCGTGTCGCCCAGGTATAGTAGGGTATCGTCCGCATATAGAGAAATAACATCCATCCCCGCATTACGCTTGAATCCCACGATTGCACCGTCACCCCTTATTCGTGCAGCCAGAGGTTCCAATGCCAGGGCAAACAGCAGGGGGGGAAAGTGGACACCCCTGCTTAGTGTCTCTTAACAATGGAAATGGGTCTGAAAGCTCCCCATTAACCCGGACTCTGGCCGATGGACTAGCATACAGTAGTTTGACCCAACTAATAAAGTTGTCACCCAGCCCCGCTCGCTCTAACACCTTCCACAGATAAGGCCACTCGACGCTGTCGAAAGCCTTAGCTGCGTCCAGTGAAAAAATGGCCCGGTTGCCAGTGTTCTCCACCGGCAGCTGCAGGTTCAAGAAAAGTCGCCTTATATTTTGAGCAGTGGATCTAGTAGGTATGAATCCAGACTGGTCCGTGTGGACCAGTTTGTGGACTACTTTTGACAATATCGTTGCCATCACCCGTGCCAATAGCTTGACATTGGTTGTAAGCAAAGAGATAGACCTATAGGAGTCTGGCTGAGAAGCTTCCTTACCGGGTTTCAGCAAAACTGATATAATAGCTTCATTCATTGAGTCCGGAAGTACACCCTCTCTAAGTGCTTCGTTATAGACCCTTACGAGCATAGATAGTAATGTGGCAGTATATAGCTTGTATACCTCGGACGGGATGCCATCTGCCCCTGGAGATTTGTTATTCTGAGTCTGTTCCAGTGCAGTAGCCAATTCGTCCTCCGATATAGGGGCATCAAGCAGAGCAACGTCCGAAGCAGACAAACACGGTAGTTCACAATTCCCCAGGAATCCTAGTATGTCATCCTCAGTGGGGTGTACCTTTGAAGTGTATAGACCGGCATAGAATGACCTGAAAATTTGCGTTTTCACAGGAGTTTGGGTGTGGGCCACCCCCTGGGAATGACACAGGGTCGAAACCATCAAGATAGACCTCTGCGCCCTTGCCAGTAAGGCCAGCATGTGGCCAGTCGACTCCTCCTCCTCAAAATGGGACTGCTGTAGGAAAAATCGCTTGTTTTCAGCAAGCTGTAGAGCCAGCTGAGTAGACATTGCCTGTGCCCCCAACCAGACTCTCTTTGTATCCGCATTAGAGTTAGAGATATATGCCTCCTCCGATTCCCTCAGTGTCCGGCAGACCACCTCCTCCTCCCAGGCCTTTGTGTCCGTTTTTATCTTGTTAATAGTGGTAATAAATTGACCTCGCAAAAAAGCCTTAGCAGTATCCCAGACAACCCCCACCCGGGCGGAGTCTATATTCTCCTGCAAGAACCACTTAAAATTCTCCCTAATCGGGTCTGGGTTCGGGAACAGAGAGAGCCAGAACGGATTCAGTTTCCAGCTTTTAGGTTTTGCATTAGTAGGCAGCGTAATCATAACCCACAAGGAGGAGTGGTCAGATATATCTGTCCCCGTACGCAGAGTCGATAACCAACTGTAGCATTACCCAATCCCAGATCAATTCTAGAACAGCAGGAATATTGTCTAACCTGAGGATGGCTCACTCGCCACACATCTGTCAGACCAAGCTCCTCAAGTAGGCCGGCAAAGGATGTAGACTCATCATTTCGGATGGGGACGTTGGCTGGCACTGGCAGTTTGTCCAGATTGTGGTTAATATAATTATTAAAGTCGCCCACTGCCAGCAGCGGAACATCTGGGAACCGTGCCATAAAGTGTGCCAAGCACCTGAGGATCTCGGCCGAGTAAGGGGGCGGGATATACATACCCGCCACAATACACAATACATACTACACAGTAAGAAAACATATCTTCCCCCCGGGTCAATGACTTTTTGTGTGCATTGGAACTGAACATCCTGCCGAATCAGAACACTCACCCCCTAGCATGGGCAGAGTAAGTAGAATGAAATTGTGAAGCATACACCCGGGGGCTAAAACTGGGAGTGCCATCCGCAGGGAAGTGCGTCTCCTGTAAACATACAATACCCGCCCCAGTAGCTTTGAGATGTCTAAGGACTGCCAAGTGTTTCACAAGACTACCCAATCCCCTGACATTCCAGGACACAAATTTAACATTCGCGGCCATAAGGGTACAGTATAAGGAAGCGGAGGGCCACTCCAGGACCCCCTGTAGAATAACTAAAGTCATAAGGGATACAGTTGCCTGTAAAAAAACACAACAACATGGATTGTCTAATAGTAGCGAGACCTGAGATACCTTGTACCATCTGGTGCTATCCAGCCAGGCGGGGGGCCGCTTCCATATAGCAGGGGGCTCTGTGCGGAGGCCAAAATCATTGTAAAGTCTGATAAGGAGAGGGAGAGAGAAACACAATCAAAAAAATAAAACAGAAAAATCAAACTTTGAGCCAACCGGGCTCCCAGCCACTGGGGCCGAAGTGCAAAGATCCCCCGGACATATGCTGATAGCAGCACCTTATTCCTGAGCAGGACGTTGTTGTCTGGCAGCTCTAAGCGCTCTGTCCTCACGGTCCAGCCATTGCGCAGCAGCTGATGGACGATCAAAGAAGTGGGCTTCTCCCAGGGCAGTTACTCGGAGCCGAGCAGGGTATAGCATGGCATATTGCAGATTGAGGTCCCCGACTCGTTTCTTAACATCATTAAAAGGTAGCCCTCCGCTTTTGCAGTTCAGCAGAGAAATCAGGGAATAAAGATATTTTGGAATTGTCAATCGCCATTTTCCCAGATAAGGTTCTGGCCTTGGACAGAATAGCATCCCTGTCTTTATAGTTAAGGAACTTGAAGAGAAAGGCCCTGGGATGATTTCCCGGGGGTAGAGGGCGGGATGGCACCCTATGAGCCCTCTCAACGGCAAAGAGGGGTGAGAAAATAGGATTTTTATAACAGCTTACCTGTAAAATCCTTTTCTTGGAGTACATCACGGGACACAGAGCGACATAGTCATTACTAATGGGTTATATAGATACCGTCAGGTGCTGGCACTGGCAACTTCCAAAACCGGAAGTACCCTCCCCTATATAAGCCCCTCCCATCCGGGAGCACCTCAGTTTTGTAGCAAAGCAATAAGTGTCCCCAAAGAGGGGCGGGAGCTCTGTGTCCCGTGATGTACTCCAAGAAAAGGATTTTACAGGTAAGCTGTTATAAAAATCCTATTTTCTTTCTCGTACATCACGGGACACAGAGCGACATAGTCATTACTAATGGGATGTCCTAAAGCAATGCCAAATGAGGGGGGGATACACCATATATAAGCTGAGCGCTATCAGACATGAGGATCTTTTGCGGCCTGCAACACACTGCGCCCAAAGGCGACATCCTCCTGACTTCTAACGTCCACCTGGTAGAACCTAGTAAACGTGTGAACTGAAGACCATGTTGCGGCCTTACAGATTTGAGCCAGGGAGGCCTGGTGATGCACTGCCCATGAAGTTCCAACTGCTCTCGTGGAGTGCGCTCTAACTTTGAACGGAGGCGGTCTCCTTCTTAAGCCATAGGCTTGCATTATGACCTGTCGAATCCACTTGGCTAAAGTAGATTTTGACGCTGCCTGACCCCTTCTGGGGCCTTCCGGCAGAATAAACAAAGTATCCGTTCTGCGAATCTGAGCAGTGGCTTTTAGATAAGCTTTAACTGCTCTTACTACATCCAAAGAATGCAATAACTTTTCCTCTACCGAAGTAGGTTTGGGGAAAAAAGAAGGAAGAACCACATCTTGGTTCAAATGAAACCTCGATACCACCTTAGGAAGAAAGGCTGGATGAGGACGTAACACTACTCTGTCCTTATGGATAACCAGATATGGCTCCCTACAGGACATAGCTGCTAATTCCGACACTCTTTTAGCCGAACAAATGGCTACTAGAAAAATCAATTTCCTGGTGAGAAGAACCAGGGAAATATGCTGTAATGGTTCAAATGGTTGTTTCTGTAGAACCGACAGAACCAAGTTTAGATCCCATGGACATATGGGAATATTAACCGGAGGACTAATACGCATCACTCCTTGTATAAAGGCTTTGACTAGTGAATGTGAAGCCAAGGGCCTTTGAAAAAATATTGACAAGGCCGAAATCTGACCCTTGATAGTACTCAAGGCAAGCTTCCTATCTACAGCCCATTGTAGGAAGTCCAGAATCCTACCTATTACGTATTTACGTGGATGCCATTTCTTGGCCTCACACCAGGCGATGTACGCCTTCCAGATTCTATAGTAGATCTGCCTGGATACCGGCTTCCTGGCATTGATCATGGTAGATACCACAGCATTAGAGAGCCCTCTCTTTTTTAGAATGTGGGCTTCAATAGCCAGGCCGTCAAACCTAGGGCTGGTAAGGAAGGGTGGTATATCGGTCCTTGCGAAAGCAGGTCCGGACGATGTGGGAGGGTCCAAGGACTCCCCACAGACATTTTTACAATCTCCGCGTACCATGCTCTTCGGGGCCACGCTGGAGCCACCAGAATCACTGGTTTCTTTTCTACCCTGATTCTGCGGAGTAATCGAGGTAACAATTGTGGCGGTGGGAATGCATATATCAGCTTGAACTGATCCCAAGGGAACACTAGGGCATCCGAGCCGCAAGCTAGGGGATCCCTTGTCCAAGAGACAAACCTGTCCACTTTTGTGTTGAATCTGGATGCTAGCAGATCTACATCCGGTGTTCCCCACCGCTGACATATTGTCCGGAAAACCTCGGGATGAAGGGACCATTCCCCTGGGCATAATTGTTGGCGACTTAGAAAGTCCGCCTTCCAATTCTCCACTCCTGGAATGAATACCGCAGATATGGCTGGGACATATCTTTCTGCCCATGTCAGGATGTAATTTACTTCCCTTTGGGCTGCACGACTCCTGGTGCCCCCCTGATGATTGATATATGCCACTGCTGTGGCATTGTCTGATTGAATTCTGACAGGGGACCCTTGGAGTTTGGATGTCCATGCTACTAGGGCATACCGGGCTGCTCGTATCTCTAAGAGATTGATGGGCAGGGCCTTTTCCGCATCCGACCATCTGCCCTGGAGAGACCATTGCTCCAGTACTGCTCCCCAGCCTATAAGGCTGGCATCTGTAGTGACCACCTTCCAGGAAATCGGACTGAAGGATTTCCCTCTTTCCAGATTCTGGGGAACCAACCACCAGCGGAGGCTCTTGCGAACGGAAGGGGACAAGGACATTGGTAAGTCCAGAGCCTGAACTTTTTTGTTCCAGGCTGACAGTATGGCCCTTTGCAAATTCCTTGAATGGAATTGACCGTAGGGTATTGCTTCGAATGATGCCACCATTTTTCCCAGCAGCCTCATGCACAGGCGTATGGATGGCTGTCTTTTTGAACCCACTAAGTGGATCAAATCTCTCAAAGACGACCCCTTTTCTTGAGGCAAGAAAATTTTTCTCTGGTCTGAATCCAGCCTTAGCCCCAAGTATTCCAGACTTTTGACTGGTTTTAGGGCTGACTTGTCTCGGTTGATAATCCAACCGTGATATTCCAGATACTTGATTGTCTCGTGAACAACCACTTCTAGTTTTTCCACTGAGTGGTCTATCAGCAACAAGTCGTCTAGATATGCCATTATCGTTACACCTCGTGTTCTTAGATTGGCCAATAATGGGGCCAGAATTTTTGTGAACACTCTTGGTGCTGTGGCCAGACCGAAGGGTAAGGCTCTGAACTGAAAATGGCGCCCTTCTACCGCAAAGCGTAGAAATTTTTGGTGGGCTGGAAAGATGGGAATGTGCAAATAAGCATCTTTGATGTCGATCGAGGCTAACCATTCCTCCCCTTGTAGGGCAGTGGCTACCGATCGGATCGACTCCATCCGGAAAGTCCTGATATGTAGGAATTTGTTTAGCCCTTTTAGATTTAATATGGGCCTCACGTCCCCGTTTGGCTTCGGGACTGTAAAGAGGTTTGAGTAAAACCCGAACCCCCATTCTTCCAGGGGAACCTCTATAATTACTGCTTGGAGCAATAATTGTTCTAGTGCCAACAGGAGGGATCCTCTCTTCTGGGGATCCCTTGGCACGTTTGACCTTATAAAGCGGGAAGGAGGGGAGTTTTTTAACTCCAATTTGTATCCCAGATTTACTGCGGAGAGCACCCATCTGTCTCGGATCGTGTCCCGCCAGGTCTCTGTGAACAACTGAAGTCTTCCCCCCACCCGATTGGGTGGGGGCAACCCTTCATGCATTTGACTTTGGGGGAGGTTTTGTACCTCTCCTGCTCCAGGGCTTCTTGTTACCCTGCAATTGTCCCTGATTTTTACCTCCGGGATTTGACCGAGGAGGCCGTCGGAACTGTTTCACAGCCGATGTCCTAGGGACTGGAGAAGCAGGCCTCTTAAAAGAGGGACCTCGAACTCTATTTTTAACCGGCAAAAGTGTACTTTTACCGCTGGAAATTCTCTGGATATATTTGTCCAGGTCTTCCCCGAATAAGCGTTCACCATGAAATGGGAAGCTGACCAGCAATTTTTTACAGGGAGCTTCAGCAGACCAGTTTTTGAGCCATAGAAGCCTGCGCATATGTACTACAGACAGCGTAAGGCGGGAGGCCTGATGGATTGAATCCTTTATAGCGTCCACCGCAAAGCATAAGGCTCTAGGTAGATCAGCTAGGGCAAAAGCCTGCTGATCTGGCAAGTCCCTTAAGACCTGTTTCAACTGATCCTTCACTGCTTGGCAGACCCCAATAGCTGCCACTGCTGGTTGTGTCACCAATCCTGCTGTAGAAAAAGCAGATTTTAATAAGGACTCCAATTTTTTATCTATTGGGTCCTTGAACATTTGGACATTATCCACCGGACATGTCAGTGATTTATTCACACAAGAGATGGCTGCGTCCACTGTAGGGACCCTCCATTTTCTGATGAACTTATCCTCCATGGGATAGACTACCGGAAATCTCTTGGGGGGAGTAAATATTTTGTCAGGATGCTCCCAATCCTGGTAAATGAGCCCTTCCAGTAAAGGATGGATCGGAAAGGAACAAACAGTCTGGGGAGCTTTTAGCGACCCCAACGAGGAGACAGAAGTGGATGATGGCTCCGCAAGTGGCATTTTAAATGCTGATCGGACCATATTAGTCAGGGACTGAACCCATAACCTTTCAGCATGTGATGCTGAGAACGGCTCTTCCACTGTTGATTCCTCTACAACCGAATCGACCTCATCCTGATCCCCTTCAGGTAGGTCGATCCCTGTATGGGACTGTTGCTCTGTTAACAGGCACTCTGAGGGAGGAGACGGAGATCGGGCGCTTTTCTCCTGTGACAGGGAAGCCGCGATCAATGCTGACAATCTCTCTTCCAGCCCTCCCAGAGCTGAGGAAAAAAACCTCCTCTGTTACATACACAGGAGCAGGTGAACTGAGGACAGCCACAGTACCAGGTACTCCTGAGGGTGCTCTACGGTCACTAACCTCTGATTCTTCAGGGGAGACTGGTGCAGCCGAAGCATGCCCAAGATCCTCAGAGCCCGATGGAGACCCCCTATTCCTCCTGGAATTTCTAGTCCCGGAGTTTTTAGACGGCATATTCCTAAGCCACAAAGCTGAGGTATTCCAGCCGAAATACACCAGTTACTGACAATAGTCTAGCATAAATGCTGCTATAAGAAACAGTTGGTGTCTACTAATGTGCCTTTCTAGGGGATGCCTGTATCAACCGCTTGCTGTATGCCTTCTTTAAATGTTGCCAGCTCTGTCTCTGTACTTCATAGCCAGCTCACCACACAAAATTGTGGTTTTTAACATGCTGGGACGCCCGCACATGCGCAGAAGCGCTGCGGCGCGCACAGAGCGTCATCCCCCAGGCTCCGCCCCCTTTCCCGGCTCACCTCTATATATAGAGGCGCGTGCACGCGCACGGCCACGTGCGCCTTCGGCGCTAATTTCGAAAATGGAAACCAGGGACAAGAGCCAAGGCCCCTTTGCCGCAGGCCGGGGGATGGACGAGCATTGCAACATGGCAGAGGAAGCAGTTTCCCATAAGAGAACTCACCATCTGCCTGGACTCGCTCTGATGAGAAGAAACTAGTCCACATGACAAGAAACGTTCCACAGCGGCCTCTAGTGGACAAACACAGGTACCGCAGTCTAATATATTAAAAAAAAATATATATATATATATATATATATATATATATATATATAAAAAAAATTTTTTTTTTTTTCTTGACCACCATTAAAAATTATTACATTTTTTTAGTAGTTACAGGCATGCACAGAATTTTGCGGGAATACCATTAGGTAACAGACAGAAAGACAAATTAGGCTTGGGGGTCCCCCAATAGAACCAAGTTCCTGGGTGCCCCCACTTACCTGTTCCCCGCCGCAGGACTTTGTTTGGTCCACAAAAGCCCAAACTTCACCTATCACGGCAGGCATTGTAATCAAACCTTCAGGGACCGGGTTCCCAAGGATTGCACTCCCCTGGACCTGTATAGCACCCTGCACAGAAAACATCTTGGTCGTGGGTATGACCAGAGCTCTGGATCCCAGGGTCCAGCTCTCCTAAGAGAAGCATTACAGGCAAAACCTTGCTCTTCTCTGCAAGGCCCGGGTACCGACCGTTTAGCTATGAAGCTTTTTTGGTCGGATCCGGAATAGCTTACTGAGGCCCAAAAGAACCTGTACGCAAGCTCAGTGAAAAACACATGTTTCTTCTTGGCCAACACCTTAGACACTGGCAAAAAACTGAGGTGCTCCCAGATGGGAGGGGCTTATATAGGGGAGGGTACTTCCGGTTTTGGAAGTTGCCAGTGCCAGCACCTGACGGTATCTATATAACCCATTAGTAATGACTATGTCGCTCTGTGTCCCGTGATGTACGAGAAAGAAAGCGTCTCTACCAAACGTGGCTGTAAGCCACTGTTCAATAAAGTCCACAGGGTTTTTACCCTCGGCTCATTCAGGGATGCCCAGGGCACGTACATTATTGCGCCTCATGCGATTCTCCATTTCATCGAGTCGCGCTGCATGTACTTCAATGAGGTGGCAATTATGTGTCAAATCTCTTTGCATGGGGGGGGGGTAAATCATCCTCCACTGTACTTAATCTGCCCTCAATCGCAGCGGTTCTCTCCCTCAGTTTTTGCATGTCATGGCGCACATATGAAATTACAGCCTTCACCCCTTTAATATCATCAGATGAAGCAGTGATGGACAGATTGCAGGATGTTATCGCTGTGAGTATGTCCCTCAGCATGGGTTCTGCAGCATCTGAGTCTAGGAAAGTAGTCCGAGGCCTAATGGTAGTGTCTTTAGGAGTACTCACTGCTTGCCACTCAGGAGACAATCCGTCCGCATCCTCCAAGGGGACCGTATCATCTGCCTCCATTGGGCTCCCAGAAGATTTTCCACATGCAGGGGAGAAAGCTAGACCATCTTTGTATGACTTTCCGCCAAATAAGCGCTTTTGTGCGGCCTCCAGGTGTTGTTGTTTAGCCGCACGTTGCTGGCCGGCGCCATCTTGGCCATTGACTTCAGCCTGGGTCTTAACAGAATTTGTCCTTTTAGACATGGTTCCGAGCGCTGCGGAGGATATCACCAGGATCCGGATGCCTCAACGGTACCGACTCTGTGTTGTATGTTGCTGCCGAATGTCAGGATCAGGTAGGAGAAGGATAAATGCACGGATGGCACGCGGCCCTGGAGGTGCACACGTCCTTCTACATTAGCTGCTAGGCCACGCCCTCACTTTTCCACCCAAGCTCAATTTTGAGTGCCATGGCAAAAGCCATGAATACTTATGTTCATGTTATTTTTTTGCAAAGATTCAAACAAAATTCTTTCACGTTGTCATTATGGGGTATTGTTTGTAGAATGTTGAGGAAAATAATGAATTTAATCAATTTTTGAATAAGGCTGCAACATAACAAAATGTGGAAAAAGTGGAGCACTGTGAATACTTTCCGGTTGCACTGTATAACACATTATTTAATAAAAAAGCACTTTCAGATGTTACCCTCAATGTCAATATGTTCAGCACATCTACAGTTATGGGCTACTGCTGTTCTTTGTTTCCATGAACTGCAAATAAGATTATAAAAAAATAAATAATAATAAATAATAATAATAATAATAATAAAAAACAGTTCCATACAAGAAGATTTCCTGACACTTCTACAAGCAGATGTCTCGACATTGGCCTCAAGCTTGTTCCAGGTCATGCTAGCAATTACCTCATAATCAGTTTTCTGTACACATGGTCATAGCCAGCAAGAAGTTTAAGCACTCAGAGTAATTAGATCAATGTAGGTGAGCCCTGACAATGAGTCATCCCTGATGTGCTGCTAGTGGTTTGGTAAATATTTAAGAACTTGAGGAATTGGCTATTTAACCACTTAAGCCCCGGACCATTTCGGACCATTAGGACCAAGCCTGTTTTTGGGATTCGGCACTGCGCTGCTTTAACTGTAAATTGTGCGGACATGCAATGTTGTACCCAAATGAAATTTGCGTCCTTTTCTTCCCACAAATAGAGCTTTCTTTTAATGGTATTTGATTATATCGCAAAAAATAAAAATCGCAGAGGCAAACAGAAAAAGACCGAAAATTTTGAAAAAAAATGATATTTTCTACTTTTTGTTATAAGAAAAATCGAATAAACTCAATTTTAGTCATACATTTAGGCCAAAATGTATTCAGCCACATGTCTTTAGTAAAAAAAATGTCAATAAGCGTATATTTATTGGTTTGCGCAAAAGTTATAGCGTTTACAAACTAGGGTACATTTTCTGAAATTTACACAGCTTTAAATTTATGACTGCCTATCTCATTTCTTGAGGTGCTAAAATGGCAGGGCAGTACAAACCCCCCGAAATGACCCCATTTTGGAAAGTAGACACCCCAAGGAAATTGCTGAGAGGCATGTTGAGCCCATTGAATATTTTTTTTTTTCGTCCCAAGTGATTGAATAATGACAAAAAAAAAAAAAAAAAAAATTACAAAAAGTTGTCACTAAATGATATATTGCTCACACATGCCATGGTTATATGTGGAATTGCACCCCAAAATACATTCTGCTGCTTCTCCTGAGTACGGGGATACCACATGTGTGGGACTTTTTAGGAGCCTATCCACGTACGGGACCCCGGAAACCAAGCACCGCCTTCAGGATTTCTAAGGGCGCAAATTTTTGATTTCACTCCTCACTACCTATCACAGTTTCGAAGGCCATAAAATGCCAAAATAGCACAAAACCCCCCCAAATGACCCCATTTTGGAAAGTAGACACCCCAAGCTATTTACTGAGAGGCATGTTCAGTCCATGGAATATTTTATATTTTGCCACAAGTTGCGGGAATATGACAAACTTTTTTTTTTTTGCACAAAGTTGTCACTAAATGATATATTGCTCACACATGCCATGGGCATATGTGAAATTACACCCCAAAATACATTCTGCTGCTTCTCCTGAGTACGGGGATACCACATGTGTGGGACTTTTTGGGAGCCTAGCCGCGTACGGGACCCCAAAAACCAAGCACCGCCTTCAAGGTTTCTAAGGGCATAAATTTTTGATTTCACTCCTCACTACCTATCACAGTTTTGAAGGCCATAAAATGCCAAGATGGCACAAAACCCCCCCAAATGACCCCATTTTGGAAAGTAGACACCCCAAGCTATTTGCTGAGAGGCATGTTGACCCCATTGAATATTTTTTTTTTGTCCCAAATGATTGAATAATGACAAAAAGAAAAAAAAAAAAAAAATGTACAAAAAGTTGTCACTAAATGATATATTGCTCACACATGCCATGGTTATATGTGAAATTACACCCCAAAATACATTCTGCTGCTTCTCCTGAGTACGGGGATACCACATGTGTGGGACTTTTTGGGAGCCTAGCCGCGTACGGGACCCCAAAAACCAAGCACCGCCTTCAAGGTTTCTAAGGGCATACATTTTTGATTTCACTCCTCACTACCTATCACAGTTTTGAAGGCCATAAAATGTCAAAATAGCCCAAAACCCCCACAAATGACCCCATTTTGGAAGGTAGACACCCCAAGCTATTTGCTGAGAGGCATGGTGAGTATTTTACAGCTCTCATTTGTTTTTGAAAATTAAGAAAGACATTTTTTTTCTTTTTTTTTTTCTTTTTTTACATTTTCAAAACTTTGTGACAAAAAGCGAGATCTGCAAAATACTCAACATACCTCTCAGCAAATAGCTTGGGGTGTCTACTTTCCAAAATGGGGTCATTTGGGGGGGTTTTGTGCCATCTGGGCATTCCATGGCCTCCGAAACTGTGATAGGCAGTGAGGAGTGAAATCAAAAATTTACACCCATAGAAATCCTGAAGGCGGTGCTTGGTTTTTGGGGTCCCGTACGCGACTAGGCTCCCAAAAAGTCCCACACATGTGGTATCCCCGTACTCAGGAGAAGCAACAGAATGTATTTTGGGGTGTAATTCCACATATGCCCATGGCATGTTTGAGCAATATATAATTTAGTGACAACTTTTTGTACATTTTATTTATTTATTTTTTTTGGTCATTATTCAATCACTTGGGACAAAAAAAAAAAATATTCAATGGGCTCAACATGCCTCTCAGCAAATAGCTTGGGGTGTCTACTTTCCAAAATGGGGTCATTTGGGGGGGTTTTGAACTGTCCTGGCATTTTATGCACAACATTAGGAAGCTTATGTCACACATCATCCACTCTTCTAACCACTTGAAGACAAAGCCCTTTCTGACACTTTTTGTTTACATGAAAGAAAATTTTTTTTTGCAAGAAAATTATGTTGAACCCCCAAACATTATATATTTTTTTAAAGCAAAGGCCCTACAGATTAAAATAGTGGGTGTTGCATTTTTTTTTTCCACACAGTATTTGCGCAGCGATTTTTCAAACGCATTTTTTGGGGGAAAAACACACTTTTTTTATTTTTAATGCACTAAAAAACACTATATTGCCCAAATGTTTGATGAAATAAAAAAGATGATCATAGGCCGAGTACATGGATACCAAACACGACATGCTTTAAAATTGCGCACAAACGCGCAGCGGCGACAAAACTACATTCATTTTTAAAAGCATTTAAAAGCCTTTACAGGTTACCACGTTAGATTTACAGAGGAGGTCTACTGCTAAAATGACTGCCCTCGATCTGACCTTCGCGGTGATACCTCACATGCATGATGCAATTGCTGTTTACATATGACGCTAGACCGACGCTTGCGTTCGCCTTTGCGCAAGAGCAGGGGGGGACAGCGGTGCTTTTTTTTTTTTTTATTATTTATTTGGCTTTTTTATTTTATTTTTAAACTGTGCCTTCCATATTTTATTTTTTTACCATTTTTATCGTTATCTCAGGGAATGTAAATATCCCCTATGATAGCAATAGGTAGTGACAGGTACTCTTTTTTTGAAAAAAATTGGGGGGTTAGACCCTAGATCTTTCCTCTGCCC
Organism: Rana muscosa; assembly: GCA_029206835.1. Taxonomy (NCBI): domain Eukaryota; kingdom Metazoa; phylum Chordata; class Amphibia; order Anura; family Ranidae; genus Rana; species Rana muscosa. The sequence continues at coordinate 224,181,644 of CM055116.1, forward strand.
TCAAAGCATCTGACCACACCAAGATCGGTGTGATAAAATGCTTTCCCAATTTCCCAATGGCGCTTTTTATATCCGGGGGGGGGACATTCCCTCCCACTGCTTGTAAAAGCAGTCTAAAGGCTAATTATCTGCTAGAATTGCTTTTACATGAAAGCCGGCTGCTGGCTGAAAAGAATGATACCAAGATGATACCTAAACCCGCTGGCATCATTCTGGTATAAACATTCAAAGTCCAGCAACATACCAGTACGTTGCTGGTCCTTGTTGGACATGTATTGTAATCTTTTTTTTCATACAGCCTATTGGCTGAACGAAAAAAAGAGATTGATTGGTGGGTATGCCCACCATTAGAATACCTCCCTTCATCCACCCACTTCTAATGATGGGCATATATGCCGAAGCATGGGGGCATCCTCCCGCAAAAAAGTTATGCCGCGTACACACGGTCAAGCCTTCGTCGGAATTTCGACCGTATGTACGCGGCATAAAAGGTTATGCCGCGTACACACGGTCGGACTTTTCCACGGATAAGCCTCCGTTGGAATTTCGACCGTATATACGCGGCATTAGGAGCAAAATCGCTCCTCCGCCCCTGCTGCCCCCATGCTTCGGCATATATGCTCTTTTTTTTAACTGTGGTGGTGAAATCACCTCCTACAGCGTTGGAGTCACGGCTTTATGTATCGTGGGAGCAAACGCTGTTGCTGTCAAGATAAATAGATCCGCGCTGCAACTGAATGGCGTACCTGCTAAGCAAATGGTGGTTAACATTAAAACAAAGTAACATTACAGTACAACAGTAAGACCTTACCATGCCATACCTGCAAAGCAAATACCAAAACAAAACCTAGTAAAAAATAAAAAAATGTTTTAACGCAACCTGTGCCTAAAATATATATATGCCGAAGCATGGGGGCATCCTCCCGCAAAAAAGTTATGCCGCGTACACACGGTCGGAATTTCGACCGTATGTACGCGGCATTAGGAGCAAAATCGCTCCTCCGCCCCTGCTGCCCCCATGCTTCGGCATATATGCTCTTTTTTTTAACTGTGGTGGTGAAATCACCTCCTACAGCACTGGAGTCACGGCTTTATGTATCGTGGGAGCAAACGATGTTGCTGTCAAGATAAATAATTCCGCGCTGCAGTTGAATGGCGCACCTGAAAACAAAAAATTACATACCTGAAAAGCAAGCATGATAAAACATTGCAGAATAGAATACAGTAAAAAAAGAGCAGAACAATAGAGAGAAAATAGAGAGAGAGAGAACAATAAAACGACAACTATTTTTGGTTTTTTTATTTTATATTTTTTTTGTGTTTTGTTTTTTACGTTTTTTTTTCTTTTTTACACTTTTTTTTGTAACTTTACAACTGTAATGGTTCGGGTCTCTCAAAATGTAATGGCATCTTGGGAGACCCTGTGTAAGTGTGTCCTAGTCTGTGAAATGCTGTACCCTACGCTAAAACTTCACTTTTGAGTGGTAGCGTTCAAAACATTCACCTTGGCAAAGACCAGGCTTGTCAGGACAGAGTGGACAAAAACTACGGGTGTCACGCCTAAATCCGCGCTTGCTACAGACACGACATCTTTTTTGGGGGTGGCTTTGGGTAGGGGTACTCGGGAGGACATACGAATAATGCCTCTCATGCAGCCGGCTTACTGCATTTGGTTGGGGATGGTGAGGTGCAGAACCGCCTGGATACAGGAGTTCTGTGACTATCTCATTCTGGAATTTTAGAAGAGATAACGTCCCGCCTGAAGCTCTGTATAGCACATGAGCGTTCAGCAAAGCCAATTGGAATAATGATAGAGACACTTTTTTGTACCAGCGTCTCGCCTTACGGTCAATTAGATACGGCGCCATCAACTGGTCGTTGAGGTCCACCCCTCCCATATTTTGGTTATATTCGTGGACACAGAGGGGTTTCTCCACAACACCAGTCGCCGTACGAATTTGGACTGTCGTGTCTGCATGAAGGGAGGTAAGAAGGAAAACATTCTTATTGTCCCTCCACTTCATAGCGAGCAAGTTATTACACTTCAAGCAGGCTCTCTCCCCCAGCCTAAGACGGGCATCTACAAGCCGCTGGGGAAAGCCCCGGCGATTAGGTCGCACGGTGCCACATGCTCCAATCTTATGATCAAACAAGTGACTAAACAGTGGCACGCTCGTGTAATAATTGTCCACATACAAGTGGTACCCCTTTCCGAATAAGGGTGACACCAAGTTCCACACTATCTTGCCAGCGCTCCCTATGTAATCCGGGCAGTTGACCGACTCAATCTGACTGTCTTTTCCCTCATAAACCGTAAAGTTCACTACATAGCCTGTTGCCCTGTCACAGAACTTGTAGAGCTTGACCCCGTATCTGGCACGCTTGCTGGGAAGGTACTGCTTGAAAGACAAGCGGCCAGAAAATTTAATCAGGGACTCATCAACGCAGACAACTTGATCGGGAGTAAACAAGGCTGCAAAACGTTCGTTGAAGTGGTTTATGAGGGGCCGAATTTTATAGAGCCGGTCGTATTCAGGGTCCCCACGTGGACGACAAAGTTCATTGTCGTTGAAGTGCATGAACCGCAAAATCTGCTCGTATCGTGCCCTGGACATGGAGGCAGAGAACACGGGCATGTGGTCAATTGGGTGCGTGGACCAATAAGCACGCAATGACGGAAATTTATGTGTGCCCATGTTGAGGGAAAGGCCCAGAAAGGTCTTAAATTCGGAAACCGTAATTGGTTTCCAATTTCTGGCAATTTTAGGCAACTGGGGGTTAGCGGCGATAAATTGACCAGCATACAAATTACTCTGGTCCACAATAGATCTATAGAGATCTTCCGTGAAAAACAGCGAATAAAAATCGATTGGCATAAAATCAGCTGTTTCCACCTGAATACCGGGTTGGGCAGTGAATGGGGGAAGTACGGGTTCTGCAGAAGTGGTGGGGACCCAATCAGGATAGGCGAATTCTGCAGGAAGGGCAGTATGGGCACGACGGGCCTGCCTTTGTCTTCTTGGTGGCAGCGGGACACTACTTGTGCTTGCCACCTCGCCAGCTTGAACTGCACTTATGGGACTCGCCACGTCACCAAGTGTTACTGCAGTGCTGGATGTACGTCCAGGCTGTACTAGGCCGCTGGTGCTTGCCAGTTCACCAGAAGGAATAGCGGCGCTAGTACTACTCTGCTCCATGATACGAGAGACCTGCGGTTCTTGCTCCTCAACAACCTCAGAAGATCGGGATCGGGTACGCCTGACCTTAGCAGGGACCTCAACTTCGTCGTCAGAGCTATCTGACGTGGGGCCGCTGACGTCACTGTCTTCTACGGGAAGATATTCTGAGCCTGAATCTGACAGATACGTGACCTCCTCTTCACTATCTGTCATGCTCAGAATCTCGTAGGCCTCTTTACTAGTGTACCTTCGACTTGCCATTTTGGGCTCTAAATTTAGGGGTACACTAGTAAGATTCACAGGAAAAAAAGCACCTGACTGTCGTCAGCAAATATATCAAACGCTACAAAAAAACTGTTAGCGATCGCAGGGATCAGGCCTGTCTCTGCGAACGCTGCAGTTATGTGTGTTGTGTTTGGTAAGTGACAGTGATCGATCGATACTGCACTTGGGTGGGCTGGGCTGGGCTGGGCGGAGGGGCTAAACGCAGGTACTAGCAGGTATCTGGGCTGATCCCGCTAACACTGCGTTTTTGGGAACCCTAAACCGCTGGGGATGCTAGTATAGATCTGATCAGATACTATACCACTAAGGGGGGTGTATGCTTTGCGCGTGGGTGTTAGCGTTACTGGCACTAACCTAACACTGCCTGGGGCGACGCAGACCCTCTCTGGCGCTAAAACCTAATTGATCTCACCCGCCGGGCGATCAGGGGGTTAAACCTTTATTGGGTTATATACGGCGGGTGTCCTGATGCTATAAAAAGCAAACTAATCAACCAGCGTCACCCGTAACCTTTATATGGTGATCACTGGTGAAAGGGTTAACTAGGGGCAATCAGGGGGTTAAAACCTTTATTAGGTTAAATATGGGGGTACCTGACACCAATAAAAACCTGCGGCGAACCTAAAAAAAAATAACTGCCTATCTAAAACACCAGCGACACGAATACAGCGATCGGAAAAACAATCGCTTAGTGACGCTGAAGTTAGGGGGTGAAAGGGTTACCTGGGGGGTGATCAAGGGGTTAAACCTTTATTAGGGGGGGTTAGGGGGCTACCCTGGACCTAAAGGGGCCTAATCCTAACTGCCTTGCAACTTTTTACAATCACAGATGACACTTAATGCAGTGATCAGTAAAATAAATGATCACTGCAATCAGTGACACTGTGATTGGGGGCTTTGGGGTGACCTGGGGGGTGATCTGGGGGTGACTGGGGGGTGATTTGTGTGCCTATGTGTACCTACGTGTCAGTGGACTGTTGGAGCACTAACCTCTGTCTTCACTCCTCGGCGCCGGGAACGAAAAGACCGCGGCGAGGGAGATGACATCACTTCCTCCAGCCTGTGTTTACATCACATGGCGGAGGAAGCAATTTGATTGGCCGGGAGCGATCGCGAGGGGGGGGGGCGGAATCGAGCGGCCGCCCCCTCATGCCTGATCGCTCCCGAACACTTAACGGCCGCTCACTGCAGTGAAGGGGGGTCCGGATGGACCCCCCAACTGCACAAAGGCGATCACGTAGATCTACGTGATTCTGCCTGTCCGTGCCATTCTGCCGACGTAAATCGGCGGTGGGCGGTCGTTAAGTGGTTAAAAATGGCTGGCTTACAATGGGTCAAGGCCAATGAGGTGTATGGCATCTCATGGATGCTCTCTTTTATTTCAAATTCACAGTTTTACTGACAGTATAGCTATAAATGTACTTCTGGTGCTCTCACACTGGACCTTCTGGTCTCCTAAACTGCAGCCCTAGAGTCAAATGCCTGCCCCTCATCTTCTCTTACCCAATCACAAAACATTTTGTATCACGTGAATGCACTTACAAAATACAAAGCCTTTTTTGAATGAACAGAGAGAAGGGCAGTCATACAGCAGCCAAATCTCTTGTCAGAGTGTCAAGAGTATAGCAATAACTAAACAGTTGGTGCTCAGCATAAACTGTAAAAAAACAAACAAATCCATGAGGTGGCATAGACCTCTCTAGACTTAACCCAGTGTAAGCCAATACATCTGGTTGCAGAATATATCAGAAGACAATTGGCTCACTATGAGCAACAAGTAACCATTCCCACAGCCCACTCCTAATACAATAGTTCATAGTGATATGGAATGGTACATGCACTTGTGAAAGGGGGTTATCCTGACTAGATTAGAAAACTGGTGACAGAATTAACAAAGCCGGAAACATGAGGATTATATGGCACTCAACATCAAAGCACTTTCCACCAACAGTACTTTGGCAGAAGTCTCTCACAATGTGCAATCAGTGAACCCTCAAAGAATAGAAGGAACTACAGAAATACTTGGTTTGAAAGCATAATTTGTTCCAGAAGCATGCTTGTAATCCAAAGCACTCTTATATCAAAGCAAATTTTCCCATAAGAAATAATGAAAACTCAGATAATTCGTTCCACAACCATTTTATTCATATAAAAATGTTCAAAATATGAGCAAAAGCTCATATTAATACTTTACAGTACTGTAGTAGGAATACTGTACTATACTTCTGTGTAGAAAAAAAAAAAAAATGAATTACACTCACAATGTTAAGGAGTCTGGAGCTCATTCATATAAAGCCGCTGTGTATATTACAGTAAAGCCACTGGTGTACAGGATACAGCGCTATATGTGGCCAGAGGTTGGCTCCCAGCACTTCCTGGAGACACTCGGGAACTGTTGACATCACTTCCAGGTGCTCGGAACACACGTTCCGCCCGCCCCACACAGCTGGGAGTGTCTCTGGGTGTCTCCGACAGCTTTACTGTACATATACACAGAGGCTTTACATGGATGAACACCAAACTCTTTAACATTGGGAGTGTAATTCTTTTGTTTTTACAGTAAGGCCTCATGCCCGCGGACGTTTTTACAGCCGCGTTTTTGAACGTTTTTTACAGCTTAAAAACGCCTGTCCATGTTTTTCGACCGTATTTTTTTCGGGGAAAAAAAAATGCCGCGCTGTGGCGTTTTTGCGCGTTTAACGCTCCGTGTTTTTTTATGCCTAACGCCGATGCAGCGGAACGCACTGGTCCTGTTTTTTTTTTACAGCTTAAAAACGCCTATGCTATTTGCAGCTCAAAAACGCCTAGGTGGGCATGAAGCTATAGACTAACATGTACAGGCGTTTTTAAGCTGTAAAAAACGCGGCTGTAAAAACGTCTGTGGGCATGAGGCCTAAAACTACTGCTCGTATATCAAGACAAAATAAAAATAAAATGTTGCTAGTCTTTCAAAATGTTTGTATATCACGTTTTTTTGTGAACCAAGGTATTCCTGTAAACCAAAATCATCTTGTGTACTATTTTTTGCTTGTTTCAAAGATGATGGAATGAAAATATAAAACCTAATAAAATGCTTTTCATTTATAAAAATGGTGTTTCTTCTTCTCTGTGCCATGCATATCTTAAAAGGAGAGCTGTACTTTAAAAACACTTTAGAACTTTTAATAAATCCACAGGCACTAGTCAACTGTAAAAAAATTGTATCTCTATCTAGAATAAGCCAACTTTAAGGCTCGGTTCACACTGCTGTGACTTATGCGACTTGAGAGTTCGCAGTCGCATGAAAAGTCACACCCCATTAACTGCAGTGGAACTGTTCTAATCGGTGCGACTCAAGTCACAGAGACTTTGAAAAGGGTTCCTACACTACTTTGGGGCGACTTCAAAGAACTTGCATTGAACTCCTGTTAGTGAAGTCACAAGCAAGCCGCAATGAAGTCGCACAGGATGTCGGCTGTCAAAGCAGAGTAGATGTGAAACGGCACTAAGGGCCAACCTTCAGCAATACCAAAAAAATTCACCCTTGCAATGGGCACTTAATTGTTCTTTATGTCTAGGGGGAACTGCGCTGTCTATATTACCTCCCCATCTTCCCACTCTCCTCCTCTGCCTGGCATCTTGGCATCCCCACATACAATACAGGAACATTGACTATGTACTGTACGCTGAGGAGACTAGAGTGCAACCCTTGTCAGTCTCATCTTACAGAGACAGCTGCAGGGGACGGGTTACAGCGCTGGAGGTATCCTCCTGGAGCAGGAAATAGGACAAGTATTTCTCTTTATTCCTTTACCCGCAGACAAAGCAAGGGCCAGTTCACATCACATGCGGTACAGTGCGTTTTTTTTCTGCATCAAAAAAGAATGGACAGTAGGTTACATGGATTTCAATGGCAAAGTTCACACCGTGCAGTGCCTTCCAATACAGTCAATAAAAGTAAAAGGTTTTCTGCAAGGGACTGAACAGGAAAGTGGCAAAAATTTTTTTTTTTAAACGCATCAAAAATGCACCAAGAAACATCAAAAACTTAACAGAACATATTACAGAAAGAAAAAATAAAAACAGGGGAAAAATGAACTGTAACGCATTGAAAATGCATCAGAAGCACACCAGATCATATCAAAAACGTGCATGCCAAAATGCATCCGGAACACGCATCCAGGCTGCGTTTCCGTAGTGTAAACCAACCTTAGAGGGTGGATTTTATTTATATTAGTGGAGTTTGACTTTAATCAGATAAAAGGTGGATTTATTAGAACACATGGCTGTAACATTCACTCAAATGAACACTTATGCCGCGTACACACGATTGGAAATCCCGACAAGAAAAATCAGAGGTGTACTTTTTGTCGGAAATTCCGACCATGTGTAGGCTCCATCGGACTTTTTCTGTCGTAATTTCCGCCAACAAAAGATTGAGAGTAGGTTCTCTATTTTTCCGACGGAAAAAGTTTCTATCAGAAAATCTGCTTGTCTGTATGCAATTCCGACGTGCAAAAAAACACGCATGCTCAGAATCAAGCAGAAGAGCCGAACTGCCTATTGAACGTCATTGATCTTGGCTCGTCGTACGTCTTGTATGTCACCGCGTTCTTGACGGTCGGAATTTCTGACAAGATTTGTGTGACCGTGTGTATGCAACACAAGTTTGAGCCAACATCCCGTCAGAAAAAATCCACGGTTTTCTTGTCGGAATTTCCGATCGTGTGTACGTGGCATTACACACCCTCCTCTCAGCTTTGTGTTTACCAGCATTTTAGCTAGCATTTTTGTAAACATTACCAGTTAAATATGGAAAAACATCACCCAGAAGAATTTTATAGGATTTCCAAATTTTTGGAGAATATCTAAACCCACGAACAAAAGTTTAGTTTAATGCAGCATAGCAGTCCTTAGATGTGGTGACTTCATTACTTTTTCAAGCTAAGAACATTTTCAGCAAATACAGAAAATACCTGTTGATCTTGCCATAAATGCAGCATCCTTATCACTTCCTGGGAGCTAGATTGAAAATACATATAATATTACGAGGCCCCCTCGGTTGAATCTTTCCGCTTTCTTCAACTGCGACACTGGGTAACCTCTCCATCACGCCTTGACACTTTTCCGTACCAGAAAACAGCCTTCAAGCACATCTGCTTACATTCTCCTTGAGCTCTTGGTACCATATCCTTAATTTATTCTTCCCTCAACTCTAGCAGTGCCCTAGCCTCCTTATCCAATGCCGTAAATGGGAACAAGACTTATCCCCAATTGAACTAGAGGATTGGGGCAAAGCCTGGACTAGTATTGCAAAGTGCTCCTTCAAAACGATTACTCTGCAGGCAGACTATAAAGTACTACTACGATGGTATTGGGTCCCTGCCCGTATTGCGAGATCCAATCCAGTCCACAGTGATAGGTGCTTCTGGGGATGTGGGCAGCGGGGAGACAAACTTAATATATGGTGGTCCTACCCACGCCTGGTAGGATTTTGGTCAAGGGTATTTGGACTTCTGTTTATTCTTTTCCACGTGCCCACCTGCAAAGACGTCAAATTTGCGTTACTCCAGTGCCAGGCATTTTCTCCCATCAACAGAAATTGGCCACCTATTTTTACTTTGCAGCCAAACGAACGATAGCTAGAGCTTGGAAGAAGCCAGCGGTCTTGTTCATGGAAGTGAAGAGCATCTTAACAACTGTCATGATCAATGAGAAGATGACTAGTATCCTCCATGACTCCAATGCTACATTTCTTAAGGTGTGGGGCCCGTGGTGGACCTATGCTCTTCCAACCTTGCACCCGACAAGCCTGGGCCTTCCAATTTGATCTCTTTTGCCCCTAGCCTGGGGGAACCCTCTCCTCTTCTATCCTGCGCTTCTCTTTTCTTTTCTTGTTCTGTGATCTCCACTCATTTCCAGCTCCCCCCTCTGCCATCTAATCTTTTCCCCCTACCCTCCCCTTTTTATTGTTTTTTCTTTCATTTATTTTACCTTTTTGTTGGTTTGGTTCGACCAGAGGGTCGTTACGGTTCGACAATTCCTCTTATAAAACTTGTTTATATGTGTATCCTAAATTACACTATGTTATGCTCACTGTTCAAATCCCCTGCGCGGGATTATTGTAGCCATATACTTTTTTTGTTTATTTCAATAAAAATATTGTACCAGAAAGTACAAATAATATTATCTTTTTTCTGTAAGCTACTAATCCCTCGACCCCCGATGTAATAGAAATGGAGAGGAAGACATGTTTTAAACACCAGTCTGGATGACTACCATGTCTCCCTCCACAGATACAGTGGAGTGAAGAAGTGTAGCCACCCTGGCACAGGAAGTGTGTTATTCCCAGGATTAGCAGGTAAAAAATAATGACTATAATAGATAAATTGTATTGCATATTACTTATACTGTATGATAGATAATCCGTGGCTATGTGAATAGCATGAAACATTTCAAGTTATCCAAACTGACACAACCCCTAAACATACCATTGCAACATAATTATACTTGCGTATAACTTGGCGGATTCTTTTCATCTGTTCATCCAGGTTGCAAGCCCAGACTTCGCAGATCCGCTGGCTGTGGTCCACTGTTGCGGCAGGCATAGTGGTATAGGGGGAGGGGCTCAGAGGCAGGCATCAAAATGTTGCACGTGTCTACTGGGAGGTTTCATAGGTGGAAAACTGCACTCTGGAAAGCTGAAACAAATTTTTTTTTTTTTTTTTAAATCAGAACGAAAAAAATAAAATCATCATCAACATCAACATTTTCAGTACATCTATTGTAGCAGGGCTAACCATGGTAACACGTTCAGCAGACTTGCCTCTGCTTTCATAGAAAAATAGAGATGCCATTTTGGTGACATATTCCCTAAGGGTTCATCACTTCTACAGGGATGCAGACACTGCATCAGAACCTTCACAAGCTGAATAAAATGAATTAGTCACAGGTAGGAATCTACAACAAAGTTTGTTAAAATTCTTGCAAGGTACAGTACTGTGCAAAAGGTTATGCAGGTGTGAAAGAAATGCTGTAAATAAAGTGGATGTAAACCTTCACATTTACCCAGTGAAGTGAACAGCCTCAGATAATACACAGAGATGAAACAAAGCTCCCTACATAAGTTTTACTTGTATATCTGCTCTCTTCAGCTTTATATATTCTTGAGAATTCTAACATTGTGTTAGAATTTTTACTTCCTCATTCAGCAGTAGGAGTGGATTCTTGACATACACTGTGTGACAACTGATTGGAGGAAAGGCACACCCCCTCCACATAGGCAGAGGAAGGAAGGAACATGCACAGCTGTGCTGTGACAAGACGAGCTCTCTGCTAATCTATTTATAGCATCCAACCCAGGCTGGTTTTATCTCAGTTGTCAGGGAACTTGTCAGAAGTTTTCATGCAGACAACAGAGGAACGAAACAGCAGAAAGACACTGGACTTAGGGCTTTGGAGAGAGATAAGTAAACACTACAGATAAATGTGCTTAGGTCAAATTTCATGAATTGGGTTTACATTCACTTTAAGAATGCTTTCAAAAATAGGAGTATTAATATATATTTTTATCAATTAACAAAATAGACAATAAATGAACAGAAGAGAAATCAAATCAATATTTGGTGTGATCGCCCTTTGTCTTCAAAACAGCATCAATTCTTCTGGTTACACTTGCACAGTTTTTGAAGGAACTCGGCAAGTAGGTTGTTCCAAATATCTTAGAGAACTAAGCACAGATCCTCTGTGGATGTGGGCTGCCTCATATCCTTCTGTCTCTTCATGTAATACCCAACAGACTCAATGATGTTGAGATCAAGGCTCTGTGGGGCCAAACCATCACTTCCAAGACTCCTTGATCTTCTTTACAGTAAAGATCCTTCTTAATCACATGGCTGTATGTTTGGGGTCCTTGTCCTGCTGCAGAATTTTGGGCCAATCACACGCCCCCCTGATGGTATGGCAAAATTCATAAAGCAAGTATCTGCCTGTATGTCTCAGTATTAGGGACACCATTGCAGGCTCCTTGCAATGCCTGAGGACATGTATTTAAAGTGATTGTTATTTTTATAGGAAAAAAAACAAGACTTTACAAACATACTTACTTACCTGCTCTGTGTAGTGGATTTGCACAGAGCAGCCCAGATGTTCCTGTTCTCGGGTCCTTCTTCTGCGATTCTGGCCCCTCCCTCCTGGTCAGTGCCCCCAGCTTCCTATGGGGACACCCGAGCCGAGTCACAGCCCCCTGTGTCCATTCAGACACGGAGCCCCTGACCCGGCCCCCTCTCCCCTGATTGGCTAACTGACTTTGATTGACAGCAGTGGCAGCCAATGGCGCTGCTGCTGTGTCTCAGCCAATCAGAAGGGAGACATTTGGACGGCTGAGACACTCAGACATCACTGGACAGAGAGGGACCTCAGGTAAGTTTTAGGGGGGCTGCTGCACACAGAAGGCTTTTTATCTTAACGCATAGAATGCATTAACCGCTAGCCGACCAGCCGCTGCAGTTATACTGCGGCAGGTTGGCACGGCTGAGCAAATCGCCGTAGGTATACGTCGCTCCTTTAAGACGATCTAGCAGGCGCACGCGCTGCCGCGTGTCCCCGGCGGGCACAATGTCCACCGGCACCTACGATTGCTCGTGACAGAGCAGGAACTGTGTGTGTAAACAGATCCCTGTCCTGTCAGGGGAGTAGAGACAGATCATGTATTCCTAGTATATAGGAACACTGATCGGTCTCCTCCCCCCCACAGTTAAAACACACACGAGGGAACAAAGTTAACCCCTTGATCGCCCCCTAGTATTAACCCCTTCTCTGCCAGTGACATTTATACAGTAATCAGTGGCTATATAAATGCCAATGGTCCCAAAATAAGGTGTCAAAAGTGTCCGATCTGTCTGCCGCAATCCTGATAAAAATTGCATATCGCCGCTATTACTAGTAAAAAATAAATAATAATAATAATAATAATAATAATAATAAAAATGCCATAAATCTATCTCCTATTTTGTAGACGCTATAACTTTTGCACAAAAAAAATCAATATACGCTTATTACAAGTTTTTTTTACCAAAAATATGTAGAAGAATATATACCGGCCTAAACTGATGAAAATTTTATTTATTTTTTTATATTTTATTATAGCAAAAATACAAAATATTGTGTTCTTTTTAAAATTGACGGCCTTTTTTGGTTTATAGCGCAAAAAATAAAAACCACAGAGGTGATCAAATAACACCAAAAGAAAGCTCTATTAGTTGAAAAAAAAAAAAAAGAACATAAAATTTGTTTGGGTACAATGTCGCACTGACGCAATTGTCAGTTAAAGCGACGCAGTGCCGTATCGCAAAAATAGGATTTTTGTACTCCGTAAAATCCGTTTCTCTGACGTCCATGGCTCTCATACTGATTACAGGTGGGTATATGTCCCTGCTTGCAGGAGAAGACCTAGGCAGAATGTTAGATGTTAAAACATTCTAGAACAAACCAGAGCTGAACAGCCCCGTCCAGGGGGGCGGTTCCTCCGGACATTACCCTCCCACCTGCAGCCAGCAGCCTCAGTTCGTACCAAGCAGTACAAACCTTAAAGGAAGGTGGGTGCTGTGTCAGTCCATGGACGTCAGAGAAACATATTTTACGGTGAGTACAAAAATCCTATTTTCTCTTATCGTCCATGGACTGACACAGCTCTCATACTGATTACATGTGGGACGTCCCAAAGCAGTATAAGAAAAGGGTGGGAGCAAAATAGTAAAGGAACAACCAGAACTTCACTCCAAACCAGCAGAGCTCCTCAATGGGAGGAGTTGCAACATTAAACAGCGGCCTGCAACACTTTGCGGCCGAAGGAAGCATTCGAAGATGCAGCCACATCAACCTTATAGAATTTTGAAAAGGTATGAACGGACGGCCAGGTCGCTGCCTTGCACACTTGTGCAACCGATGCTTGATGTCGGAAAGCCCAGGAAGCACCAATTGCCCTGGTGGAATGCGCCCGCCGCTTAATGGCATAGGCCTGTATAACAGTCTGCCTGATCCACCTAGAAATGGTGGCAGACGACACCGCTTGGCCCTGTTTCGGACCAGAGACAGACACAAACAGTGAGTCAGACTTCCGAATAGAAGCAGTGGCCACCAGGTATACCCATAAGGCACGCACCACATCCAAATTGTGAAGCGCAACCTCTCTAGGATGCGATGGATGAGGGCACAAGGACGGAAGGACAATGTCCTCATTAAGGTGAAAAGCCGAAACCACCTTAGGAAGGAAAGACGGTCACGGTCCCAACACCGCTTTATCCTTATGGAGGACCAGGTAAGGCTACTTGCATGACAGAGCCGCCAACTCAGACACCCGTCTAACAGAAGTGATGGCCACTAAAAAAGCCACCTTCTGAGACAAAGTTAAAAGAGGAATATCTCTGATATTTTCAAAAGGAGGTTCCTGAAGAACCGAGAGCACTAAGTTCAGATCCCAAGGAGGGAGCGGAGGCTTGGCAGGTGGAACCACATGGCGTACCCCCTGTACAAAAGTGCTAACTAAGAAATGACCTGCTAGGGGTCTTTGAAATAAAATGGCCAAGGCCAAAATCTGACCCTTAATAGTGCTCAAAGCCAGCCTTTGTGCAACACCACGCTGCAAGAACCGCAGGATTCTGGGGACAGAGTACGTCCGTGGACGCCAGTCTAGCTCTTCGCACATAGCGATGTAAGCTCTCCAGGTACAGTGATAGATCTTCCTAGAAGAAGACTTCCTTGCCCTAAGCATTGTTGAAATTACCGAATCCGACAGCACCTGGCTCTCAATAGCCATGTCATTTAAGCCAGAGACTATAAAGCAGGATGAAAGATAGGACCTTGAGATAGAAGGTCCTCCCTCAAGGGCAGGCGCCAAGGGACGTCCGCAATGAGACGTACCAGGTCGGCGTACCAGTGACGACGAGGCCAGTCCGGGGTAATGAGGATCACCGGTATGCCCTCGGCCGCTACCCTGCGCAGCAGACGAGGAAGCAACTGCAGCGAAGGGTAGACATACATTAAGCGATACTGACCCCACGGGGCCACTAACGCGTCCGAGGCATCCACCCAGGGGTCCCTGGACCGGGCCACAAACCTCGACACCTTGCGATTGAGTCGAGACGCCATCAGTTCCACATCCGGAGTGCCCCACCGCCGACAAAGGAGTTGAAACACCTCCGGATGCAAGGGCCACTCCCCCTGGTCCAGGGACTGGCAGCTCGGATAGTCCGCCTGACAGTTTTCTACACCCGGAATGTAGTTTTCTACGCCCGACAGCGCCGGCACGCTTCTTTCCACCCACCTTAGGATGTGGGCAACCTCGGACACCGCAGCCGAGCGCCCACCTGATGGTTGACATACGCCACGGCCGTGGCGTTGTCCGACTGGATTCTGACCGAGCGGCCCTGTAGCCTCTTCGCGGAGAGACACAGTCTGATCGCCCGCAATTCCAGGACGTTGATTGGGAGACGAGATTCGTCCGGAGTCCAGAGCCCTTGAGCTGAGAGGACTCCCCACACTCCTCCCCAGCCCGTCAGGCTGGTGTCCGTCGTGACCACTGTCCATTGGATGGGGAGAAACGACTTCCCAGCCCGAAGAGCCGGGGATCTCAGCCACCACGTCAGGGACGCCTTGACAGACTGACTCACCTGAATCTGAAGATCCAATGACCATGGGGACTTGTCCCAAACAGACAGAATTTCCTTCTGCAATGCCCGAGTGTGTGATTGGGCATACGGAACCGCCTCGAAGGAGGCCACCATTAGTCCCAGGACTCTCATGCAGAAGCGAATTGACGACCATTTTTGGGACGTCAGAACCCGCACTGCCTGCCTAAAGTATCAGTAACTTCTCTGAGGGTAGAAACACCTTTGCTGCCGAAGTGTCCAGGATCAAACCCAGATACTCCAATTGTTGAGTCGGGACTAGAACCGACTTCTGCGTGTTCAGAAGCCATCCGAAGTCCCGGAGGGTCTGACTGACTATTGTCACATTTTCCTCCAATTCTGAGCCATTTTCTGCTCTGAGAAGGAGATCGTCCAGATAGCCCACGATAACAATTCCTCGCGGTCTCAGCAAAGCTAGAACCGGGGCAAGCACTTTGGTGAAAACTGGTTGTGCTTATGCTATTCCGAGGTGACGAGCTACAAACTGATAGTGGACTTTGCCTATGGCAAAGCGCAGAAACCTCTGGTGGCTTGCGCAGATTGGAACGTGCAAGTAAGCGTCCTTGATATCCAAGGATGCCAAAAAATCCGCTTGGTGGAGTGTCGCGATCACCGTGCGAATGGATTCCATCCGGAATTTTAGTACCCTCACATAGACATTCAGGGCCAGCTATGAGTAAGCACTAACATTTGTAGTGTGAAACGCGTCAGCTGATCCCTGCCTTGCTGTGACCTGTGGTGCATGTGTTTTATCTTTTTTACAATAAAAGCAACCTTTAAGGTTTTTTTTGGAGTGCGGCTGTCCATCCCTTCCTTTCTGCTGTTCCTGTTTGCCTTGTGCATTGCCAGCACCCATGGTTTCCTTGTTGAAGGATTAACAGAACTCACTCACCTGGAGCAGCCGCCCGGGGGGCAGGAAGGAGATGGAGGTTCGAGGGAAAGAACCCGTTTGGGGGCCACGAGCGAAACTCTATCCTGTATCCTGAGGTGACCACCTCGCACACCCACCGGTCTGAGATCCGGAAGGTCCACTGCACCGAGAACCTGCAAAGACGCCCCCCACCCCAGAGTCGGGCAGGGAAAAGACTTCATGCGGTGGCGGGCTTGGGAGCTTGCTTGGTAGGCTTACGCACCCAGGGATGTCTGTGTCCCCCAGCCGCACTTTTTTCAGTCTGGGCGGGCTTACCCGTGGAATCTGACTGACGAAAAAGCATATTTTTCGCCGGAAAGGAAGGGCCCGGCCTGCGGTGGGGCTCCTTTCCCTTAATAGACTGGGGAAGGAAGGTGCTCTTACCTCCTTGACATCTTTAATAATGTCATCCAGGGCGGCCCCAAACAGTCTACCGCCCTTAAAGGGCAAGTCAGCCAGGAGCTTTTTGGAAGTTAGGTCGGCCGACCAGCATTTCAGCCAGATAAGGCGACGCAGCACCACAGCAGAGATAGAGGCCCCTGTTATTAAAGGGGCCGCATTCAAAGTGGCATCGCACACGAAAACTAAACCCTGCGCAAGTTGGTGAGCCAGGGCAATGGTCTCAGGAGGGAGATTATGCTCCTGCACTGTCTGGTGCAAAATCTTTGCCCATCCTGTGAGTGTCTGAGACACAGGCGTCGCCGCCACTATAGGGCATAACGCGGACCCCAATAAGGTAAACATAGTTCTACTCACCACCTCAGACCTCCTGTCAGTGGGATCCTTAAATGCAGGAGTCCCTTCCATCGGGAGTGTGGTAGCCTTATTCAAACAGGCGACCGGGGGGTGGACCACTGGGGGGAGAGTCCACTTCTTAACCAGGTTCTCCTCAAAGGGGTACCTTACAGCTATGTCAAAGTCTTCTGCAGCTTATCCCAGACTTGGTCAATGAATGTATCAAAAAAAGGCACATATGGAAAAACCTTTTTTGAAGAAACGGCTTTAAAGGAACCAAAGGATACAGCTTCCACCTGAGGTTCCTCCGTCTCAACATTCAGCTTGAGTGTGTCGCTCACAGCATCAATGAGTTCACTCACAAGCGCCCTGTCAGTTGGTGGTTCAAGACAGGGGTCTTCCTCACAAGGAATGTCCTGTCCAAATACATCAAAATCCTCAGAGCTAGGGTCCTGAGCAGCAGTAGCTAGGCCCATATCTGAGTCAGAGCCCTCCCCATGTGGAGATTGTGTGGGGAGGGGGCGCTTTACAGCCCCCGTGCATTCGAACACCGCTTCCATCCTGACAAGGAATGATTCCAGGACTGCCGACAACTGGTCCATAGGGACCGCAGGTGCAGGAACACTGTAAGTTGCCTCTGGCAAGTGTGGAGAAGCAGGTGAACCAGACTCCATACTGACACCCTCTGAGACCTTATTCACTATTACAGTGAATAATATAGTCTACCCACTGGCTGTGCTGAGGCTGAGGAGGGGATACCCAGAGGACTCACCACCCTTAGGGACCGCTCGGTTCCGCTGTATGAGCGGCGCTGCAGCGCGAGTGAAGCCTGAGGAGAGTGAAGAATCTGTGAGGAGACTGAGGAATTTCACGCCGACAGCAGTGCCGCTAGAGGCCGAACTCAAAAGTGAAAGCGCCGTGGCTAAAAGAAAATGGCCGCCGGACGCCTGTATAACTGCGCATTTGAGCCGCGGCAAGATGGCCGCCGAGCGCACTATTTAAATAAAAAAAACAGCGCTAATTGCGCACGCAATACAGGATTCACACACTCCACATCAGAACACTTCCCAGAGTTCACCAACAGCCACAAGCGCCCCCCCCCCCCCCTGAGGCCGGAGCGACCCCCCAAGCACCCCCACACAGCACAGCACCAGTACAGGGTGCAGAGAGCAGCATAACAGGGGGGAGACAGGGAGAACCCCCCCACATAAAGAAACACAGCCAGCATGTACTCTGCATCAGGAGAGACTACTTACCCGTTCCCTAGAGGGGCCCACTGGCTTGTTTCAGACAGACCTATCACAGAGTAGTACTGCGTAGCTGTCGGCCCGGTCCACCGTGAAAAATACAGTCAGGTACTGTTCAATCTTGAGAGGACCGCGGGAGCATGAAAGCAACCCGGCCACCCCTGGAGTCATGGGGCATGTCGTGAACTGAGTCTCACGCACACAATGCGAGGATCAGCACGCTCGATGGTGGGACAGGGAAGACTACGAGGATACTAGTGTACCCAACCTGTTGCCCAGCCGACAGTTGATTGAAGGTCTCAAAAATAAAATAATAAAAATTCCCAAAGGAATAAAAATTAAAAGTTAAATCTTCCAGGAGACTGGCTCCTGAGAGAGCCACGTCTTCTCCTTCTGCTAGACAGAAAAAAAACTGAGGCTGCTGGCTGCAGGTGGGAGGGTAATGTCCGGAGGGACCGCCCCCCTGTGCGGGGCTGTTCAGCTCTGGTTTGTTCTAGAATGTTTTAACATCTAACATTCTGCCTAGGTCTTCTCCTGCAAGCAGGGACATATACCCACATGTAATCAGTATGAGAGCTGTGTCAGTCCATGGACGATAAGAGAAAATGGCCTGGTCAGGAAGGGGGCAAATCCTTTCCGGGGCTGACGTGGTTAAGATAAAAAATCTTCTGCCTTTTCAACCACTTTAACTTTACAATGTTGACAGGTTAAATCTAATACTCAGGACTGATCAGCCTCCAACACTATTGCTTTTAATAGCAGAGCTTTAAAAAGACACTGAAAAAAGAATAGACACCAACACTACAAAAAGCGATCCCTGCTATTATTACAAATCCCCTTTGCATAAAAAAAAAAAAAAAAAAAAAATTCTCACAATAAGGATCATTGTTAAGCAAAAAAGAAAAAAAAAAGCAGACAACACAAGGAGCCTGTTACCACCTTTAGGCTAAGTTCACACCGGCATTAAAAGCAGGCGGTTGAGAGGCATTAAAAGCGCTCCGCAAAGGCCTATGCAGGTGATACAATGGACAGCACAGAGTGCTGTTCACACTATCAAATCGCTTCAAAATTGAAGCCTCATGTCGAGTAAGGAGGCGTTTGAAGCCTTTCAATGCCTCCCATTTAAGTCTATGATAATACTTTGCAAACGTTCTGGCAGGCAGTTGCGGTGCGTTTGCGCGGCATTTAGTTTATTTCTTGTAATGGAATAGCGATTTGTAGAGCGGTTTTAACGCGTCTTAATGCTAATCACATGCTTCAAAACTTCCCATAGGGTGGTTGGGGAGCATTTTCAACTCGTCATTAACGCATGTACAACGCCAGTCTAATGCCTATAGTAAAGCTCATTACCGCGAATCCAACGCCCATACTAATACTATAGAAGTGTTAAGTGTGTACGAGGCTTTAGAGACAAAATTCTGTATAAATCTGCGCCTGTGTTCTGATATAAAACACTATAACTTACAATAAACCTCGTCTTGGAGGTATGTTTGGGGTCGTTATGTTGGAATACTGCCCTGCGGCCCAGTCTCTGAAGGGAGGGGGATCATGCTCTGCTTCAGTATGTTCTTCACTTATAAAATAAACCTACCATTAAAATTATAGACTGATCTTTTCTTTGTCAGTGGGCAAAAGTAGCAAAATCAGCAGGGGATCAAATACTTTTTTCTGTCACTGTAGGTTTGAACCAGGCCTAAAAGGATAACTAAAGGCAATTTTTTTCTAGTTTTGGATGGAGTGGAGAGAGATTAGAACCCCTTTCAGTTTTTTTTGCTGTCTGTGCCCCCATTAAGGAGACTCACCCTCTCTATTTGTCCTGTTTACCATTATCAGAAAGCGCCCAAGCGTCGGCAGTATAACACCACTATTTTTAGCAGCGCTTTACCATTGTTTTTGTGGCGCTTTTCGGCCGCTAGCGGGATGCTTTCACACTGGGATTGCAGCTGAGGCTTTTTTCAGGCGCTATTTTTAGTGCTAAAGCGCCTGAAAAAACGCCTCCAGTGTGAAAGGGGTCTAAAGGAAAATTCCAGATTTTGGGTTGTCCTTAGAAAAGTAATAGAGTGGAAATCTTCCAATGGGGACACTAGTTCTGGTGACCAGGGGATCCCCAAGGAAACCCCTTAATTTGCAGGGATTTCCTCTTACTTCCTATTTGTCTATGGGACAGGAAGTAAAGGGAAATCTCTGCAAAGGGACACTGATGGCAAAAAAAACTAAAAAAAAAAACTGACAGGGGTTAGGACTCTCCTTTACTCTCCAAAATGTTTAAAAGGTTTTGGCAATAGCTCTACTTTAAAAAGATAACTAAACCCAAGAACAGAAATGTTATATATTGCAGCTTACAGTTTTTAGATGCAGTGACTGCATTTGTTTTTTGTTTTGTTTTTCAAGCCAAGAACAATTCCAGCAAATACCTGTTGATCTTGCTAGAAATGCTGTGTCCTTGTCCCTTCCTGTGAGCTGCAGGGAACAATATCTTCCTTCAGTAAACTACCAATTGCCCCACCCCGTAATAGAGATAAATTGATAGAGACATTTTTGTAGTTCATACTTAAAGAGCAGCCTAGCAGGAAAACTATGATTCTCTCCAGATACAGTGAAGAATTGAGGCAGGCACCCAGGGACAGGAAGTGTGTTATTTCCAGGATTACTGGGTGAAAATAAAGTAAAGCAAACTTGAAAAAGAAAACAAATGCAGCCACCACACCAAGGACTAGTACGCTGCAATATATATTGCAGCTGACAAATTCTTAGATGTGATGGATGCATTAAAGTATAACTAAAGGCCATACTTTTTGAGTTTTAGATTGGAGAGGGATTAGAACATCTATCAGTTTATATTGCGGTCTGTGCCCTTGTTAGGTAGATTCATTCTCTCCATTTGTCCCGTTTACCTTTATCATTGAAAGTGAAAGTAAAAGAAAATCCCAAATTTTGGGTTGATATAAGAACTGTAATAGAGAGGAAATCTTCCAATGGGGACACTAGTGTTGGTGACCTGGTGTCACACCACGATTTGGAGGGATTTCCTCTCACTTCCTGCTTTGGCTATGGGACAGGAAGTGAAGGATTATTTCCCCCATGGGACACAGGTAGCACAAAAAAAAAAAAAAAAAATTCACAGGGGTTATAACCCTCCCTTACTCTATCCAAAATGTAAAAAAGTTATACTTAGGGCTCAGTTTACACGTATGCAGTTTGCTTTGTTTGTTTCTGCAGTGCATTTTGCTGCAAGCGATTTTACCGGGATTCACATTTTTATGCTTTTTTTTGGCCAATTTGTTGTTGGGCAGATTAAAAGATGCAAATTGTGGCAAAATTGTAGCAAAAACATGCACTACATGCGTTTCTGCAGCTTCTCCATTGAAGTCTATTAACCCAAAAAAAGCACCATTGTGCATTTAAAAAAGTCCCAGACTTTTTCCAAAAACACAGTGGCTGAAAAAAGCATAGATGTGAATGTGTCCCATAGGAAACCATGTTAAATGGACTGTAGTGCGTTCCTACAAAAAGCATTAGAGAAATGCACAGTTGTGAACAGAGCCTTACACACTGTCTTAAAGTGGTTGTAAACCCACTTTTTCAACTTGCACCTACAGGTAAGCCTAGATTAAGGCTTACCTGTAGGTGCAAGAAATATCTCCTAAACCTACACGGTTTAGGAGACATTTACTAAAAATGACAGGCGCCGCTGTCTACGGCGCATGCGCGCCGTAGACAACGGCGCATTCATGGGGTTAATCCCATTCACAAAATCTGCTACTTCCCAGCAATAGCTAGGCGTAGCCGATTGTGACGGCTCTCGCGCGCATGCGCAGAGTGACATCTCCGCCGCTCCGGCCAATCACAGCGCCGGAGCCGCGCTGTGATTGGCTGGTGCGGCGATAGCCGGAAGTAACCTTCCGGCTATCACCGCAGCGATGGATGCGGCTGAAGAGGGAGACGAGGATGGCTTCGGGGGCCCCAATCTAAGGTAAGTGATGCATAATGAGCTATTATGCTAGTCATATTAGCTCATTATGCCTTTCTCTTCCAGGTTGTTATAAATAAAAAAAAATTTTTTACCGGGTTTACAACCACTTTAAGCCCCGTACACACGGTCGGACTTTTGCCCAACAAACTTCGTTTTAAGCAAGTTGGACCAACAATCCGACCGTGTGTACGCTCCATCGGACAAACTCTTTTCGTTTGGTTTTGGATTTCATCGGACAAAAGTTGGGTCTGCAAACGGACAAACTTTTGCCCAACAAAAGTCCGATGGAGCAAAGTCCGACCGTATGTACAGATAACCATCGGACTTTAGTCCGATGGACAAAACAACTAATGTTAAAATCAACCAACAATAGCAGAAGTTGACCAAAGGGTGGCAGTAAAGAGCAGAAAAAACACGCGATGTTGTAAGAAGTTTTAAGAAATTTTGCAGAAAAGTCAGAGCGTGTGTAAGCTATGGGTGTTCCCAACCAACTTCGTTCGGACAAAAATCCACGGAAAAGTCCGATGGAAGTCCGACCGTGTGTACGAGGCTTTAGGGTGTCTCCACTCTGGATGGAGGAGCAGCAGAGACAACTTTGGACAGCAACATTGTCAGTCTGGGGAGAGGGAGGGACCCACGGCATGCATGGAGCCCAGATACATAATCCTCATCAAGATAAGGATTAAATTGGAACTTTACCCATAACAACTTGATAAAAAAAAAATGTTCTTTAGTAAGGAACATACATTCCATGTTAATAATTATGCTACCAAAATGATTGCTTGCTGTAAACTGCCTCCAGCATTGCTCCTGTTTCTTCTTGCAGGAGGCTGCCATTTTGCTGTAACCCAGAACTGAGGTAAATTATAAAGTCGAACTAAACCCATCAATTTAAACGGGTTAAAAAAAAACAGTCACATTCGTGGAATGCCGGGATTGCCAACTGTCACATTTGCTTGTATCATCAATCAAACTGTCAAACGGCTGGTGTCATTACTGATCACATGTGCAGCACCATGGCAGTTGCAGATCAAACAGAAGCAGATTCCTTGGCAGTGAAGGTTTAATTCTGCTTTAAGGCTGTCAGCAGATTGGCCTCTAAAACAGGGCTTGACAAATTTGCTTGGAATCTAGGAGCCAGCTAAAAAAGTTAGGAGCCAGGTTTTTTTTTTTTAACGACCAATGCTTGCAGAAGCGAATGCATACGTGAGTAGCGCCCGCATATGAAAGCAGTGTTTAAACCACACACGTGAGGTATCGCCGCAATCGGTAGAGCGAGAGCAATAATTCTAGCCCTAGACCTCCTCTGTAACTCAAAACATGCAACCTGTAGAATGTTTTAAATGTCGCCTATGGAGATTTTAAAGGGTAAAAGTTTGTCGCCATTCCACGAGCGGACGCGGGGGTCGCACAGAGATACAGGGAACCTCAGCTGTGCTGCCCCAGGTGCCAGGTCGCTAATTCTAGTCGCATTTGCGACCTGGCACCTGGGGATTGTCGAGCCCTGCTCTAAAAAGTCGACAGTGCCTAAAAATGGAGAGCAACTGAGCACGTGCAGAGCAGGGTGAGACAGTGGGGTTTATTTACTAGAGGCAAATCCACTTTGCACTGCAAGTGCAGTCGCTATAGATCCGAGGGGGACATGCAAGGAAAATAAAATAACAGCATTTTTGCTCGTACATGATTGGATGATAAAATCAGAAGAGCTTCCCCTCTTTTCAGATCTTCCCCTCAGATTTACAGCGACTGCACTTCCAAGTGCACTTGTAGTGCAAAGTGGATTTGCTTTTAGTAAATCAACCCCAATGTATACTGGATTTTAAACAGTATAGACACTTATTTTTAATATTTTACATAGCTATACCTGCAAAAGGGGCCAGCCTGAAGTGATCTAGAAGGACTTAATTTTCTGACAAATTTTCCATTTTAAGGACATGAAATTAGGGGGAAAAAATTGTGTAAACTTCCTTGGCTGTGAAGGATAGCAGATTTTAATTACATTTTAAGAAAGAGGTTGAAGGTGCAGCTTTATCATCATCCAGCCCTGTGTATTCCTCTCAGTTTACTTCCTGGATGGGACCTTCTTCTGGGGTGTCCATGTCACTGCCTGTATGGTTGCGGACAATTCACATTGGTTAACTAGCCAGAGGCATTCTCTCAGGATCCAGAAGGACTGATGTCAGAGCAGACTGAGGGTTAATGTGTGGTGCTGAGACCTGGATGGGGGACTCAGGTAATTATAACCGACTTCACCAGGGAAGAAAAACGAAACAACTGACAGTATTGATTAGAGGGGGGTGGGGAAAAATATATTTTGGTTGGAGTTGTGCTTTAACTGCTTCCCACCCAGCCTACTGTCAAATGGGAGTGGGAGCTCTCCCATCCTGGGTGGAAGTCATATGAGGTCCTCCCAGTCACCGACCTCACTGCAGCCCGATCTGTCACCCACTGTGTCCACCGGGCATGGCGCATAACAGATCATTGTACCGGGCTTGTGCCAGTACCATGTGATTGTAGTGACCAATCACAGTCATCACATGACAGCTCTACACAATGAATTCATAGCCATTCATTGTGTACTATTATGTTGATCTCTGTGACTGGGTACAGTGTTGCATTACTGAGTAATTGTCATTCAAAGTGTGACAGCGCTAAAAAATGGCCTGGGCAGGAAGGGGGTGAAGGAGTCCGGTATTGAGGTGGTTGAGAAAGCTGGTGGAAAGAGCGCTGAATGCTTTGCTCTTATCATAATGGGATGCTGCCTTCTATACAGTGCAAGGGGAACAAGGCCAGGCAGCAGTCTTTCAGCAAAGAGAATGCATGGGGCGCCAAGAACACTCTTTTAGCACAGGCGCCAAGGGCAGCCTTTCAGCACGGGCGCCAGGGGAAGCCTTTCAGCACGGGCGCCAGGGGAAGCCTTTCAGCACGGGCGCCAGGGGAAGCCTTTCAGCACGGGCGCCAGGGGAAGCCTTTCAGCACGGGCGCCAAGGGCAGCCTTTCAGCACGGGCGCCAAGGGCAGCCTTTCAGCACGGGCGCCAAGGGCAGCCTTTCAGCACGGGCGCTAATTGCCGTCTCTAATTTACAGACAGCCCATAGTGAGGAGCATAATGTATACAGTAAAGGAGTGTGACCTTACAGCACAGCAACCAAAATAAATGTTTCCACCTTAGTAGGTATGATGAAGGTAACCAGCTGTCAGCAGTGTCACCCCCGGGGGTGTTCTGTCCATACAGGTCCCCTTCCCTCCCCCCGGGGGACATCCACCTGCTGGCCGTCCATAGACAGAGCTGTCAAACAATGGGACCAGTGAGGAACCTCCCCCTCAGTCCTGTATGTAATGTCCTCCCGGCTATACAGACTCTCCCTCCCCCTCTCACCTCCTGCTCTATCTTCTCATCCAGAAATAGTCTCCCCCGCTTCAGCACCGCGTCACAGCCCGTCTCTGTGAGGTCATTCAGCTCTCTGCAAAAGTCTAGTACGTCAACAGCGCGACGTCCAGCCGCCGCATTCTACCCCGGGCGCAAAGAGATGACGCAAGAGACCGGCGGGAGGGGCCTCGCCTTGTGGCTGTGGTACGTCACCATGACGAGGGGAGAATTGTCACACAGTGCGACTTGAGGTAGAGCTACAGAGGGGGCCAGGAGTGTGAGGATAACATGGGGGGGCCGGACACATGGACAGTGTGAGCCTCCGATCATCCTCTCATCACAACAACAATACAACCAGCCGCCCCGCCCCCTCCCTACAGATTATCCGACCATGAGCTGGTTCTTCTCCTCCAAGGGATCCAGACCTCTGCCGGCCCTCAGCAGCCTGCAACAGCAGAGACAGCGCCAGCTAGACTGCCTCAAGGCCTGCCACAGCAGGTGAGACCACCGGGGAGGGACTGCGGGGGAGGGGGAGAGAATACTTGCTGGAGGATACTGCAGTCACCAACTAGGAGTCTCACTCCTTCTGTATTCAAAATAAAGAGGGAGACTCAGAGTTGGAGAATACAGCGGAAGAAGTGAGACTCCTAATTGGAGAATTCAGTAAGAGTCTCACTCCTTTTGTTGCTTTCTCCAACTTTTGAGTCTTACTTTTTTTGCTGCGTTCTCCCACTAAGGTCTCACTCCGTTTTCTGCATTTGTCAACGAGGAGTCTCACTCTTTTTGTTGCAGTCGACAATTATAAGTCTCACTTCTTCTTCTGTATTCTCCACCCGGGAGCCTCGCTCATTTTTGTCGCCTTCTCCACCCGGGAGCCTCGCTCATTTTTGTCGCCTTCTCCACCCGGGAGCCTCGCTGCCTTTTGTCGCCTTCTCCACCCGGGAGCCTCGCTGCCTTTTGTCGCCTTCTCCACCCGGGAGCCTCGCTCCCTTTTGTCGCCTTCTCCACCCGGGAGCCTCGCTCCCTTTTGTCGCCTTCTCCACCCGGGAGCCTCGCTCCCTTTTGTCGCCTTCTCCACCCGGGAGCCTCGCTCCCTTTTGTCGCCTTCTCCACCCGGGAGCCTCGCTCCCTTTTGTCGCCTTCTCCACCCGGGAGCCTCGCTCCCTTTTGTCGCCTTCTCCACCCGGGAGCCTCGCTCCCTTTTGTCGCCTTCTCCACCCGGGAGCCTCGCTGCCTTTTGTCGCCTTCTCCACCCGGGAGCCTCGCTGCCTTTTGTCGCCTTCTCCACCCGGGAGCCTCGCTGCCTTTTGTCGCCTTCTCCACCCGGGAGCCTCGCTGCCTTTTGTCGCCTTCTCCACCCGGGAGCCTCGCTGCCTTTTGTCGCCTTCTCCACCCGGGAGCCTCGCTGCCTTTTGTCGCCTTCTCCACCCGGGAGCCTCGCTGCCTTTTGTCGCCTTCTCCACCCGGGAGCCTCGCTGCCTTTTGTCGCCTTCTCCACCCGGGAGCCTCGCTGCCTTTTGTCGCCTTCTCCACCCGGGAGCCTCGCTGCCTTTTGTCGCCTTCTCCACCCGGGAGCCTCGCTGCCTTTTGTCGCCTTCTCCACCCGGGAGCCTCGCTGCCTTTTGTCGCCTTCTCCACCCGGGAGCCTCGCTGCCTTTTGTCGCCTTCTCCACCCGGGAGCCTCGCTGCCTTTTGTCGCCTTCTCCACCCGGGAGCCTCGCTGCCTTTTGTCGCCTTCTCCACCCGGGAGCCTCGCTGCCTTTTGTCGCCTTCTCCACCCGGGAGCCTCGCTGCCTTTTGTCGCCTTCTCCACCCGGGAGCCTCGCTGCCTTTTGTCGCCTTCTCCACCCGGGAGCCTCGCTGCCTTTTGTCGCCTTCTCCACCCGGGAGCCTCGCTGCCTTTTGTCGCCTTCTCCACCCGGGAGCCTCGCTGCCTTTTGTCGCCTTCTCCACCCGGGAGCCTCGCTGCCTTTTGTCGCCTTCTCCACCCGGGAGCCTCGCTGCCTTTTGTCGCCTTCTCCACCCGGGAGCCTCGCTGCCTTTTGTCGCCTTCTCCACCCGGGAGCCTCGCTGCCTTTTGTCGCCTTCTCCACCCGGGAGCCTCGCTCCCTTTTGTCGCCTTCTCCACCCGGGAGCCTCGCTCCCTTTTGTCGCCTTCTCCACCCGGGAGCCTCGCTCCCTTTTGTCGCCTTCTCCACCCGGGAGCCTCGCTCCCTTTTGTCGCCTTCTCCACCCGGGAGCCTCGCTCCCTTTTGTCGCCTTCTCCACCCGGGAGCCTCGCTCCCTTTTGTCGCCTTCTCCACCCGGGAGCCTCGCTCCCTTTTGTCGCCTTCTCCACCCGGGAGCCTCGCTCCTTTTTGTCGCCTTCTCCACCCGGAGCCTCGCTGCCTTTTGTCGCCTTCTCCACCCGGGAGCCTCGCTGCCTTTTGTCGCCTTCTCCACCCGGGAGCCTCGCTGCCTTTTGTCGCCTTCTCCACCCGGGAGCCTCGCTGCCTTTTGTCGCCTTCTCCACCCGGGAGCCTCGCTGCCTTTTGTCGCCTTCTCCACCCGGGAGCCTCGCTGCCTTTTGTCGCCTTCTCCACCCGGGAGCCTCGCTGCCTTTTGTCGCCTTCTCCACCCGGGAGCCTCGCTGCCTTTTGTCGCCTTCTCCACCCGGGAGGACAGCCAATGGGAGAGAAGAAAGGAGAAGAGGTGGGGTTATGGGGAGGGGGGTGTGGCCCGGATGAGGGAGGCCGCTCTAGACTGATGGCAAAGAAAAGAAGTGGGGCTATTTGTTTTGTTCCGTATAGGTTTTTGTGTTCTGCTTTGTTTGTGTAAGAAAAATGTAAACGGAATAAAAGTACCAGTATTTCACTAAGATGAGGCTTTTTCTGGCACTAAGGGCTCTTTCACACGGAGGTCCGTTCAGGTCCGCCTGTCAGTTTTTTAGGCGGACCTAAAACGGATCCTCCATGTAGCCCTATGGAGGCACGGATGTCAGCGGAGACATGTCCGCTGACATCCGCTCCGCTCCGCCAAAGTGTGACGGAGGAAAACCCTATTTTTCCTTCCGTCGGTGGAGCGGATCGGATGACAACGGACTCTACGGTCCGTCGTCATCCGATTCCCCATAGGGGAGAGCGGCGCTCTGACAGGGCGGTCCCTGCACAGTGTGCGGGGACCGCCCAGTCATCCGTCGGCTCAGCTGGGATCAACGGAGCGATCCCCGCTGAGCAAGCGGAGCTTCACGGGGCGGATCTGCACGGATCCGCCCCGTGTGAAAGGGGCCTTATTGTTTATAAGGTTAAATCAGTATTTTTTTTTCTAGAAAATTACTTGGAACCTCCAAACATTATACATTTTATTTTTTAGCAGAGACCCTAGGAAATAAAATGGCGATCATTGCAATTTTTATGCCACACAGTATTTGTGCAATTTTTGGGGAAAAAAATAATATTAATTAAAACAAAACACAATATATACTCCCCTTTTTTTTGTATAATGTGAAAGATGAGGTTAGGATGAGTAAATTGATACCTAACGTGTCATGTTTAAAATTGCTCATGGAATGGCAACAAACTACGGTACTTAAAAAATCTTAATTTTAGCGATGCTTTAAGCATTTTTCTAGAGCTAGAATTATTGTTCTCATTCTAAAGTTCACGGCGATACACCACGTGTGGTGTGAATACGTATGCGTGTAAACGTTCACTTTAAAAATAAAAAATAAAAAATGTATTCCTATTACAAGGAATGTAAACATCCCTTGTAATAGAAATAAGGATGACAGGTCCTCTTTATGGAGAGATCTGCAGTCAAAAAAGACCTCACATCTCTCCTTTTTATCTTTAAAGTAGAGTTCCACCCTGAATTTTTATTTTTTTTACCATAAATCTTAAAAAAAATAGAAAAAAAAATAAATGGAGACATATTTTTTTTTTTTTTTTACTCACCAGAAATAGCGGTTGCTATGCGGAAGTCCCTAATCTGCCTCTTCATCCTCCACGGTGGGTCTTCTTCCTCGTCCTACACTTGGTGTCTTCTGGTAAATGGGGCGCGCTACCTTCTGGGAACTGTGTGTATCCCAGAGAGCAGCCGGCCCATTCACAAAGCGCCGCTGCGACTCGCGCATGCGCAGTAGCAAACGGGCAGTGAAGCTGCAGCCCTGTAACTTGAACTTTTGCTGGACAGCTCGGTCTGTAAGGAAGGTGGAGCATAACCGTTTTACTGACCGAATCACCAGGTAAAAAAAAAAGAGGACTAATGCAGTTACCACATCTCAGAGCTGATAAGCTGCAATATATTGAATTTTGGTTTCCTGTCACTTTAAGTTTCCTAACAGCCTGAGTGACAAGCTGGGATCAAAGGTGGGGATTTTTTTCCCCCTAATGTTTGCAGTCATTGCTTCAGCAGACTGTGACTCCTCCATGTGACACATTAGTCATTGTTACATGAGCCTCAGCATGGCTCTACTTGTTACTTTACTGTCAGCTGACTGCACACTGACTCCACAACATTCCTATCGCTTCTATTTCACTTTCTGCTCAGCCCTCCCAGCTGTGTGAATGTGTTGGAACTTTGTTTCCTTATTAGAAAGAATAAGCTGCTGCAAGCAAACACGTCCCCTTCTGTCTTCCTACCAGAGCATCATGATAACGATTAATATGGATAATACTCCAGTGGTTTTTCATAAACGCAGCTTATTGTGGTCTGTTATCAGAGTGCAAATCTGTCATTGTTGTGTTTCTTACATTGGTATTCATCACTGCTCTATGGTCTAGCATGGTAGAAATGGCTGTATAACCACTTCCAGATCGGGCTTTTCTGCTACTTTTTCTTTACATGAAAAAATCTGTATTTTTTTGCCAGAAAATTATAGATCCCCCAAACTTTATATTTTTTTTAAAAGCAGAGGCCCCAAAGAATAAAATGGTTGGTTTTGCTATTTTTTATAACACATGGTATTTACGCAGCGTTTTTTCAAACACAATTAAAAAAATAAACACAATGCATAACTCTCTTTTTTTTTTTTTTTTTTTAAAGATAATAATATTATTATTATTATTATTATTATTATTTAAGGTACTTGTATAGTGCCGTGAATTTACGCGGCACTTTACATATATATTGTACATTCACATCAGTCCCTAACCTCAAGGATCTTGCAATCGAATGTCCCTGATGCCGCGTACACACAATTGGATTTTCCGTCGGAAAAACCTTGGAATTCCGCTTAAGCTTGGCTTGCATACACACGGTCACACAAAAGTTCTCTGAACCTTCGACCGTCAATAACGCGGTGACATACAACACTACAACGAGCCGATAAAATTAAGTTCAATGCTTCCGAGCATGCGTCAAATTGTTTCCGAGCATGAGTCAGAAATTTTGCGCGTCCGAATTGCTACAGATGATCGGAGATTCCGATTGGAATTTTTTCCGTCTAAAAATGTGAGAACCAGCTCTCAAATTTTTGTTGGCGGAAATTCCGACAGCAAAAGTCTGATGGAGCATACACACGGTCGGAATTTCTGACCAAAAGCTCACATCGGACTTTTGCTGTTGGAAAATCCGACCGTGTGTACGGGGCATTACTCACATTCATATACAAGGGCCAATTTAGACAGAAGCCAGTTAACCTACCAGCATGTCTTTGGAGTATGGGAGGGAACCGGAGTATATGCCGAGTAAATAGATACCAAGCATGTCATGCTTTAAAATTGCGCACACCCGTGCAACAGCGACAAATAATATTTTTTTTTTTACTATACATAGGCAACACTTTAAAAGCCTTTACAGGTTACCAGTTTATATTTACACAGGAGGTCTGATGATCTGATGTTCCACACGTGAGGTGTCACTGTGGACAATTGCGGTTTGTGTGTGGGTGTGGGACTGATGCACACATTTGTATTTGCTCGGGGAACTTATAATTTTGGGCTTTTTTTAAATTGTTTGTTTTATTTTTACACAGTCGCTTTAAAAAAATAAATAATCTTGAAACACTTTTTTATGTTTTTTGTTTTTTATGTAAACATCCTTGTTACAGCAATAGGCACGTGACCCTTAGGCCCCTTTCACACTGGGGCGTTTTTCATGCGGTTTAGCGCTAATAATAGCGCTATTATACCGCATGAAAAAATCCTGCCCTGTAGCCTTCAATGTGAAAGCCCGAAGGCTTTCACACTGAAGCGGTGCGCTAGCAGGACCGCTCCAAAAGTCCTGCTAGCCGCTTCTTTACAGCGGGTGCCCATTGAAATCAATGGGACACCGCGGTAATACCGCCCGCAAACCGCTTCAATAGCCGCGGTTTGCGGGCGGTATTAACCCTTTTTCGGCCGCTAGCGGGGGTTAAATTCACCCCCCTAGCGACCGCATACCGCGGTAAGAACGACGGTATAGCAGCGCTGCAAATCGCGCTGCTATACCGCCACCGCTCCTGCCCGCCCCAGTGTGAAAGGGGCCTTACTCTTTATGGAGAGATTTTGGGTCTATAAGCCCTTAAAAGCATTTAAAACACCAAGATCGTTGTTTTTGAATGCTTTCGATTTTTTAAATTTTTTTGCCGTTGACATCGAGGTAAATTTGGAAGCGACGTCAGGTCATCGCTTCAGGGCTACCATAGCGTAGAGCCGATCCTGGCTCTGTTCGGCTGTCTGACCAGCCAGTGGACGTACCAGCTGGTCGCTCGGGTCTCCCGGTGGAATGGGAGCGTCTAAGCAAGCCACGGTAGCTAGCGGGGGTGGGGCGGGTGAAACGTCCATTCCCTATGCTTGTAAAGCAGTCCACCGGTTAGTTTGCTGCTAGAATTGCTTTTACAAAAGCGCCGACCGCCGTCTCTAAACAGCAGCTGCCGGTATAACCACTTGAAGTCCAGTGACGTATGGGTACTTCACTGGTTGTCAAGTAGATAATACAATAAAAATGTAGGAAGTTGGCACAGTACAGCATAAAAGGTTGCCTAGCCCTAGAGAACATGTTTGTGCCAGTTGTTTTTCTGGAGTCAGGGCTCATTCACATCAGGAGGTGCTTCACAGCACACACACTCATTCCCCTGCATCATATTTTAGGGAAGCCCATTCATTACAGTGAGCTGTCCTATGCATGTAAAATTTGCAAAAAAAAGTGACAGCATTATATGAGGGAAAACGCACTATTTTGCATGCGTTTCACCGTGTATGAACAAGGTCTATTGAGCGATGGTTTCTGTTTGGATTTACAGTAAAACCTTGGATTGTGAGCATAATTCGTTCCAAAAACATACTTGTAATCCAAAGCACTTGTATATCAAAGCGCATTTCCCCATAAGAAATAATGGAAAATCAAATGATTCGTTCCACAACCATTTATTCATAGGTCCTTCAGTTTATAGTCCATATAAAAAGATTATAGCAATGTGATAGGTTGTGTAATCATAAATTGTCCATCCACAAATGGAAACCTCCACAAGGGGATTCAAAGCAAAATCCAGCAGGAGCTGCAGAGTGTGAAAGGGAAGAGAGGCGCCTCTAAGTGTAGCAATATGTTGCTAAATGTTGTACCTTCATTAAATGTAACCATATTGCTACACTTGGAGGCGCCTCTCTTCTCTTTTATACTCAAATGTGAAATGACGCTACTTGTATATCAAGTCAAAATTTTTATAAAAAAATTAGCTTGTCTTGCAAAACGCTCTCAAACCAAGGTTTTACTGTATTTTCTTATTGGATAAGCCTGGGTCAAATGCAAAGGTCATAGTGCTGGTTCGGAGGTTCACTTCTTTTTTTATTACTGCTCCAAGAGTGGGGAGTGGGAAAGTGAGTGGATTTGCCACTTTTGGGGGGCAGTGACTGTTTGCTACTGTTTTGACATACAAAAGTAATTATGGGAGTGCACGTGCACCATCTTAGTTTTACAACACTCGCTGCGCCTTCATCTTTATAAATCACATAAACCTGCACATGTTTTTCTTTTTTTTTTATCTAGTCGTTAATGGAAGTCTCTCTAGGCCCAGAAGGATTTCTTTCCCTTGGTACATCACAGTACATTCAATATTTTCATGACTTAGTCCAAGCTTGCCTATTTCTGATAAAGATCTTGTCATTTTCTAATTGACAATCTGTATATCCGCTTTATATTCTCTGTATTGTAAAGTCTTCTTCAATAAAGACGATTGAACAAGACTAAGAATATGAGAAACTGATTGTTGTGCCTGACATAGGTTTACAACATAAAGGATTTGCAGCCTTGGGCTTTGTTGTACAGTACATAGAAAACCCTGTAAATGTTTCATATCTACAACGTTTTATACAAAACCAAAAGTAATCGGTACTTAAAGTGGTTGTGAGGCCACTTTCACACTGAGGTGCTATAGCGCCAAAAATAGCGCCTCTCCTTTCACTCCAGTGTGAAAGCCTGAGGACTTTCACACTGGAACGGTGCACTTGTGGAATAAAAAAATAAAAAAAAAGTCCTGCAAGCAGCATCTTTTGAGGCGCTTTAGGAGCGGTGTATACACACCGCTCCTAAAGCGCCCCTGCCCATTGAAATCAATGGGCAGCGCAGCCGCGCTTTGCGGGCACCTTTACCCCTTTATTCGGCCGCTAGTGGGGGTTAAGCTGCGCTCACTGTGTCTTGTGTGTGCACTCGCTCCCGAGCTGGCTCTCTGCACCCAGAAGTGCCCCCACAGCAAGTGGCTTGCTATGGGGGCACTCGGAAAGGGGGACAGAGCGCTGGAGGGGGACCCAAGAAGAGGAGGATCGGGGCTGATCTGTGCAAAACCACTTTCCAAAAAGTATGACGTGGTGTTTTTTTTATGTGTGTATGTATGTATGTATGTATATATATATATATATATATATATATATATATATATAATGTGTGTGTGTGTGTGTGTATATATATATATATATATATATATATATATATATATATATATATATAATTTCCCCTTTACAATAAGTGTTATTAAACCCCGGACCCTGCATTCACTATATCTGGTCTCCCACAGTACAGAGAATTTGGAAATGCAATTATTTTAGTAAATATCAACTGCCAAATACCTTTTCTCATCAGCAGTATATCAGTCTTGTGACTTCTATCAGTGTCTGGTAAAAGCTTGTAGGAAGAGTTTTCATTCTCCTCTGACTGTCCTATTAGGCTGCATCATCCCTGACCCTCTGTCTGGACAGTGCTGATTGGCTGTGTGCTGATCGCATGCACCCTCCCCAAAGGATCTGTTCTATCAGGAGATGGATTGGGGACTGTAAAAGAATGGGAGGATCAGAGGAGACAGAAACAAACAGCCTTTTTACAGGATGCAGAGGATTAACCCCTTAGGTTCCACAGTGAGTATATCAAGCATGCTTTACTGCATATACAGACTGATTACTCTTTCGTCCATGGACCGACACAGCTTCTCTATTGACAAAGTGGGTATTATCCGTTAATTAGGAGTGACTAGGCAGAAAACTTGTAAAAAGTGTTGCATTACACCTTCTACAGTACCGCCCAGGGGGCGGACCCTCTGAGTATATCACCTCAGTCTGCATCTCGCAGATCAGTTTTTTTCTGTCTAGCAAGGAGTAGGACATGGCTCCCTTCGGGCCCATTGGTCCGGGGGAAAAATATATATTTTTTTGGTACATTTTTTTGTTTCCTGTGATCTTCGATCAATTGCTGACTGGGTGACAGGCTGGATCCTCGATCCTTGTAGTCTCCCCAGTTTCGGCCATCGAGCTCGTGCCGACCTTAGCTACGCGCTGGGTTTTCCGCGACATGCCCGTCGCTCCACGGGTGGCCGGTGAGACTACGCTCCAAGGCTTGCATCGGACCGCTCAGCTTCGGCTGACCTTACGGCCGAGTCGCAGCAGCCTGTCCGGTGAGCGTCGCACTCCAGGGCATACATATGATCGTCCCCTTGGGTCCAATCACAGCATGCCTGGCCAACAGTCACCTTCCGTGCGCGGACGATGATCTGTTTGGAATGTCTTCCAGCATGATACATGCAGGATAGTTAAGTAAACTCCCCTGCCTCGGCTGGGTGATTTGGCTGGACATTCCTGGAGAGACCAAGTAAGTGGTTGTGGCCCCTTCCCTCCCTCTCTCCTTGCCCTTCCCTCCCTCTCTCCTTGCCCTTCCCTCCTCCCTGGGCTTCTAGCTAAGGTTGCTGGGGGTCACCTAGGGGGTTCCACTGGAGCGGGGCTGTAACTAACATTTAAAAAGATGTAATTTCTGCTTACCTGTGTGTGTGTGTGTGTGCTTCTTCCCCCTCCATGCTGTCGGCGGCCATTTTGCGGTGGTCCATGCCGGGTTCGGCCTCTAGTGACTGCCTGGCGGCCATCTTCCTGTGGTTTCGGCACCATTTTTTTTGTAGTTCCACACCCCCTGGCCTCTATCGACTGATTTGCGGCCGTGTTTGTAATGATCCACGCTGTATGTATATATTGCCATTCGGCGGCCATCTTTTTGTGGTCTACGGCTGCTTTGGCCTCTATCTTCGGCTCGGCGGCCATTTTCTTAGAGCCCACATTATCTTCCATACAGACGTTTGGCGGCCATTTTGCGAGAGTCTCCGGCCTCTAGGGTGCATTACACTGGCGCAAGAAATTCACACAGGAAGCACTGATAAAAGAAACAGACTGACACAGCAGCGGTGGGACAGCATCACAGGCGCAGCACGGCAGCATAGTGGTACCGATCCAAGGGTGGTGAGTCCTCTGGGTGACCCAGCATCTCTGCAGCACAGGAGGGTGGCCTATTGATATCTTGCCTGGAGCCCTGTGGGTGTCAGTGCTTGGTCAGCATGGCATCTGAGCCAGATGTCTTCTCCCCTGAAACACCAGATTTAGCAGCTGGTGCCCCTGATGTGTCTATGAACGCTATGACGGCAATCCTAGAGGCGTTTGCTGCCAGGGTGGAAGCAGCACACGGGAATACAGGGGGTAGTAAACGCCCCCGTCCCCTGCAAGCTTCTGGGGATAATTCTGATGCAGAACCAGAACCAGGTCCAGCTACGGCTCAGGGCCCAGATACTGACGCATCAGAGACTGCTGACCGTGACCAGACAGTGAGGATGACTCCAAGTCCAGGTCAGTATGCAAGACGGCTTTGGTATCTGACCTTATTACTGCAGTGCGGGATACGCTAAAGTTGGAAAATACTGCAGAAGCAGCAGAGACTTCGGTCTACTTTGGGTTTCATAAACCTGCCCGCACTGCTAAGGTGTTCCCTTGTGTGTCTTATTTTGATAAACTCTTATACAAGGAATGGGAGAACCCACTGAGGGTCTTTACAGCCCCAAAGAGGTTTGCGGTACGGTACCCCTTTGAGGAGAGTTTTCTGAAGAAATGGACCTCTCCTCCTATAGTGGACCCTCTGGTGTCCAGACTTAATAGAGCCACCACAATTCCAGTAGAAGGGGCTCCTGTTTTCAAAGACCCTGTGGATAAGAAGGCTGAAGCACTCGCTCGCTACCTATACTCAGTGGTAGGCTCGGCAGTATGCCCGGCATTGGCGGGGGCCCCAGTGTCTCAGACACTTACTGAATGGGCAAGATTGCTACTCCAGGGGTTAAGGAGCGAGATGCTCTTCCTGATGAGATAACATTGGCCGACCAGTTGGTCCAGGGCCTTAGGTTTGTCTGCGAGTCAGACATGGATACTATTCCCCTGCTGTCAAAAGCTTTGGTTTATGCAGTAGCAATACGCCGCCTGATCTGGCTAAAGGACTGGTCTGCGGACCAGACCTCCAAGAAAGCCCTGTTGGATCTGCCTTTTAAGGGCGACAGACTTTTTGGGGCCTCTATGGATGACATCATCAAGGATGCCACAGAAGGTAAAAGCCCTTTGCTTCCTCAAACTAACAAGGGTAGGGGCCACGCCAAAGGCAAGGGCCCTCCTTTACTGCACGCAAGCGTTTTTTTCGTCCCCCTAGGGCGTCAGGGAAAAGGCGCCTGCCCAATGACAAAAGCGTCCTTGGTCCCGCAGACCCAACAAGCCTGCTGACAAATCTGCGTCCGCATGAAGGTCCGCCCCCACCCTGCTCTCGGGTGGGGGGACGTCTTTGCAAATTCGCGACTCAGTGGACAGCTCTAGTCTCCGACAGGTGGGTTTGCGAAGTAATCTCCTCAGGCTACAAGATAGAATTTCTATCTTGTCCACCGGACAGATTCGTCACCTCCAATCTCCAGCTACTACCGACCCGTCGGGAGGCCCTGTATGGGGCGGTCCAGGGTCTACTGGAACACGGGGTAGTTATTCCAGTTCCAGAACAGGAACAGGGTCAGGGTTTTTACTCAAATCTGTTCATTGTGCCGAAGAAGGAGGGGGTTCATCCAATCTTGGATCTCAGAGCCCTCAATTGCTTTATGAAGGTACAAAGATTTCGGATGGAGTCGGTTCGATCTGTAGTCACGGCTCTCCATCCGGGGGACTTTCTGGCCTCCTTGGACATCAAGGACGCATACCTGCATGTCCCCATATACTCCAGACACCAGTGGTTCCTGGGATTTGCTATCGGTAGAAGCACTACCAGTTTGTGGCCCTCCCGTTTGGCCTTGCCTCAGCACCCAGGACGTTCACCAAGGTGCTCGCTCCGATTCTGGCACTTTTAAGATAGCGGGGTATCGCTATCGTGGGCTACTTGGACGACCTTCTGCTGAAGGCCCCTTCAAGCTCAGAATTAGAGGTAAGTGTGTCTATTACCTGTCAGACTCTTCGAGACTGTGGTTGGATACTAAACACGCAAAAGTCAGTATTGGTGCCTAGTGTACCTGGGGTTGATTCTGGATTCCTCAGAGGCAAAGGTATTCCTCCCTGTGGAGAAGTTGCAGACCCTCCGGGCTGCAGTACGGCAGCTGACTTCCAGGAATTGGTCGTCACTCCGTTTTTTTGCATGCGAGTGTTAGGCCTCATGATAGCCTCCTTCGAGGCGGTCCCATATGCTCAATACCACACTCGAGTGTTACAGAAGGAAGTTCTGTCCAGATGGAACAGATGTCCATTATCTCTGGATTATCAAATCCGAGTGAGCCACCTAGTCAGGAGATCCCTGGTATGGTGGCTGACAGCACCGCCTCTAATGGCCAGGAAGTCATTTCTTACGGTTTACTGGATAGTGATCACGACGGACGCCAGCCTTACAGGTTGGGGGGGAGTCTGGGGTGTTCAGTCAGCGCAAGGTCGCTGGACCCCAGAGGAAGCCCTCCTGCCGATTAATGTCCTGGAGATCCGGGCGATCAGGCTGTGCCTCTTCAAATGGTCTCAGAGGCTGCAAGGGCGTCCAGTCAGGATCCAGTCAGACAACGCCACAGCAGTGGCATATGTCAATCATCAAGGAGGAACAAGAAGTCCAGCTGCAGCATCGGAGGTCGCTCGCATCCTGAAGTGGGCAGAGAGGAGCGTACCGGCACTGTCGGCCGTGTACATTCCGGGTGTGGAAAACTGGCAGGCGGACTACCTGAGCCGCCAGATGCTGGACCAGGGAGAATGGTCCTTACACCCGGAGGTGTTCCAACTGCTCTGCCAAAGATGGGGCACACCAGACGTAGATCTTCTGTCTTCCCGACTCAATCGGAAGGTATTGAGGTTTGTGGCCCGGTCAAGAGACCCATGGTCAGACGCAACGGACGCATTGGTGGCATCGTGGGGTCAGTATCGGCTAATCTATGCCTTCCCTCCCTTAAGGCTTCTTCCTCTTCTGCTCCGCAGAGTGGAGGCAGAGGGAATTCCAATGATCCTAATTGCTCCAGATTGGCCTCAGCGTCCTTGGTACGCCGATCTAGTACGTCTAGTAGCAGACGTCCCCTGGCGCCTACCACTACGGAAGGACCTGCTATCGCAAGGTCCCATACTCCATCCTGCTTTACGGTCACTGGCTTTAACGGCATGGCTGTTGAGAACCAGGTACTGAGCGACCGGGGCCTGTCAGATTCAGTAATCTCTACTATGAGAAGTGCTCGGAAACCATCCTCTAGGAAGGTTTATCACCGCACTTGGAGGGCCTACATCTCCATGTGTGAGGAAATGAAATGGCATCCGTGTACCTATTTGGTTTCCAGAATCTTGCTGTTTTTACAGCATGGGGTGGACCTAAGGCTTGCCCTAAGTATGATTAAGGGACAGATATCTGCCCTGGCTGTCTTTTTTCAGCGACCCCTGGCGACTCACTCTCTTGTGAGTACATTTGTGCAGGGGGTTAGACATGTGGCCCCTCCGGTCCGTCCCCCGCTACCTCCGTGGGACTTGAACCTGGTCCTCTCGGTGCTTCAGAAGGCACCGTTTGAGAATATTAGAGATATTCCCCTGTTGACACTTTCTCAGAAAGTGGTCTTTTTGGTGGCTGTTACGTCAGTTAGATGAGTCTCTGAGCTGGCAGCCTTGTCCTGCAAGGCTCTCTATTTGATTTTCCACAAGGATAAGGTGGTGCTGCGGCTGCAGCCTCCTTTTTCTTCCGAAAGTCGTTTGTGCTTTTCATCTCAACAAAGACATTGTACTTCCATCCTTGTGTCCTTACCTGTCGAATCCTAAGGAGTCGGCGTTGCATTCCTTGGACGTGGTCCGAGCTTTGAGAGTATACCTATCTGCTACTTCCCTGTTCCGGAAGTCGGACTCACTGTTTGTTTGTTTCAGTGGCTGGTCCCAAGAAGGGCCAAGCAGTCTCGTCGGCCACCATCTCTAGGTGGATCCGACAGATAGTAATCCAGGCTTACGCCTTAAAAGGTCAGGCGCCCCCCTTTCCTGTCACGGCGCATTCAACCAGGGCAATAGGTGCCTCTTGGGCTTTCCGACATCAAGCGTCTGTTTCCCAATTATGTAAAGCGGCGACTTGGTCGTCCGCTCACACTTTCACAAAATTCTACAAAGTTGATGTAGGTGCATCTTCGGATGCCTCTTTCGGCCGCAAGGTTTTGCAAGCGGCTGTTTAGAGTTGCAGCTCCTCCGTTGGAGGAGTGCTGTTTTGTGTTTGGGATGAAGTTTATTTTTATGCTTTTACCACCCCTCGTTTTTTCTCTGACACTGCTTTGGGACGTCCCACTGTGTCGGTCCATGGACGAAAGAGTAAATTGGGTTTTTAACTCACCGTAAAATCCTTTTCTTTGAGTCCATGGACCGACACAGCACCCACCCCTCCTTTTAAGTTTGTACTGCTTTTTGACGAACTGATCTGCGAGATGCAGACTGAGGTGATATACCCAGAGGGTCCGCCCCCTGGGCGGTACTGTAGAAGGTGTGATGCAACACTTTTTACAAGTTTTCTGCCTAGTCACTCCTAATTAACGGATAATACCCACTTTGTCAATAGAGAAGCTGTGTCGGTCCATGGACTCAGAGAAAAGGATTTTACGGTGAGTAAAAAATCCTATTTTTTACTGCTGTGGGTTTAGTAACACTTTAACCGCTTGCTGACCGCCGCACGATTATTTACGTCGACAGAATGGCACGGCTGCGCAAATTTAATTTTCTATGGTCGTGCGCCGGCACGCTCGTGACCCTATCGCGAACTTCATCCCGCAATCGGGTCACGGAGCTGAAGAACGGGGAGATGTTAGTGTAAACACAACATCTCCCCGTTCTTCCTAGGGACATGTCCCTGATTGTCTGTTCCCTGTCATCGGGAACAGCGATCAGTGACGTGTCATGGCAAGCTACGCCCCCTAACAGTTAGAATCACTCCCTAGGTCACACTTAACCCCTTCAGCGCCCCCTACAGGTTTACCCCTTCACTGCCAGTGTCATTTTCACAGTAATCAGTGCATTTTTATAGCACTGATCGCTGTAAAAATGACAATGGTGTCAAAAGTGTCTGCCATAATGTCGCAGTCATGATAAAAATCGCTGATCGCCGCCATTAGTAGTAAAAAAAAAAAAATATTAATAAAAATGCCATAAAATGATCCCCTATTTTGTAGACGTTATAAATTTTGTGCAGACCATTAAATAAATGCTTATTGCGATGTATTTTTTTTTTTTTTTTTACCAAAAATATGTAGAAGAATACGTATCGGCCTAAACATGAGGAAAAAAATTTTTTTTATATATTTTTTGGGGATATTTATTATAGCAAAAAGTAAAAAATATTGCATTTTTTTT
Organism: Rana muscosa; assembly: GCA_029206835.1. Classification (NCBI taxonomy): domain Eukaryota; kingdom Metazoa; phylum Chordata; class Amphibia; order Anura; family Ranidae; genus Rana; species Rana muscosa. Next base: position 224,223,057 of record CM055116.1, read on the forward strand.
CAAAATTGTCGCTCTATTTTTGTTTAGCGCAAAAAATAAAAACCGCAGAGGTGATCAAATACCACCAAAAGAAAGCTCTATGTGGGGAAAAAAAGGACGTCAATTTTGTTTGGGAGCCATGACCGACGCAGTGCCGAATCTCAAAGTGGCCTTTGGCCAGCCAAATGGTCTGGGGCTGAAGTGGTTAATGGAAAAAACATTGGTTCTAAGTTAGTTTACTTTAATTCTGTAGGTGTTTATTTAGGTTCCCGTATGTATTTGGAACAGTTTGTGGAAGCAGTATAGAGACACAATAGGGAAAACAAACGGGGCATGTAGTAATTTGTGGGTGACTATCTGTAATGTTTACCCTGAAAGTGAAAACAACAAGCAAGGCCCTCTGATTCCTCCTGTATTGTATTGAATTGTATTGTAACTGTACAGTCTGCCCCCAAGTTGTAAAACGCTGCGCAAACTGTTGGCTATTATAAATCCTGTATTATAATAATAGTTCAATGGAGTCAAGAAATCGCTGCCAATGTGAGACGAGTTACTGCAGAAGCTAAAATAGGTGGAGTAAAGTTAGAAAGTTTGGTGAGAGGGAAATGCAATGACTCAGAATGGAACATTTACTGTAACTTGGTGTACTAAGTGCCATACAGGACCATATGATCCTTTATAATAAGTATTTGCCAGTCTGCTGACTCCCCCTTCTTTTTTTTTTTCTTCTTTTTTTTTCTCTTTTTTTTTATATATAAAAGGAGTAATTGTTGGCAGATTTGTTCATGCATTATTCCTGGTTATTTGGTCTTGCTGCTTCTGCAGATGATTGACAAACAGTGACTTTATGTAAACTGAAGTTTGTACAAAATCTTTGTTTGCCATTTCTTTCTATTGAGAATAGCCATGTGTCTGTGTATACACGGCGGTGAGAAGTGCACACAGTGCTCATGTACCAGAGGGTCAGCATTCTCGGTACAGGGCTTGCTGCACATGGATCACCAGGAATGGACATGATGGAAGTATAACCGTGAAGGGGCAAAAGGGCTTTGAATACCCCCTTGTTTGTGTAAATCGGAGCTTGTACACTTGTGGCATTATTGGTCTATGGTTTGAATGCCCTATTGGTGCAAAGGTTCTTGACTCCTGTTCAGGTTATGGACCTACTATATTATTATTAGTAAGAGCACTATTTATTTTATGTTTGTTTTTTTGTTTTTATTTGGTGATTGTAAGGCTCCATGTACGCTGAAGTTCAAAAACGGTCGTTTTGAATGCCAGATTTCTGGCAGAAAAAGCTGCTTTAAAATATAGCTTTTATCAGCGTTTTTTTACTAGCGTTTATTCGCGTTTTTCAGTGTTAGCGTTTTTTTACCTTTTTTTTTTTTTTTTTTTTTTTTTTTTTTTTTTTTGTTTTTTGTTTTTCAATGGATCAAAAACCACAAAAAAACGCTGGCGACCTGTGTTCTTGAGCGTTTTCAGCAAATTTCTTGCGTTCGGAAAAAAGCCCATTAACTCCACTGCTCATTAACGCTAAAAAACGTCCATGTGTACATGAACACATAGAGTGCAGTTAATGGGCTTTTAAAAAAAAAATGCTGATAAACTGCAGTTTATCAGCTTCAGTGTACATGGAGCGAGCCCATTTACACAGGGGCAACTTTGGATCCGGCTTCAAGTCGCCTCAAGTCACGCTGCATGAGAAAATCAATGTAAGTTAATGGAGCCGTCTTAATCCACGCTACTGCACTCGCTCCGACTTCTTCAAAAAAGGTACCTGTGCTACTTCAATTCGACTTCTAGGCAACCTGTACCCATTGATTTCAATGGAAGTCGCCTCAGAAGTCGGATCACGGTCTTAAAGTGGTTGTAAACCCACTTTTTCAACTTGCACCTACAGGTAAGCCTAGATTAAGGCCTAGATTACTAAAAATGACAGGCGCCGCTGTCTACGGCGCATTCATGGGGTTAATCCCATTCACAAAATCGGCTACTTCCCAGCAATCGCTGGGCGTAGCTGATTGTGACGGCTCTCGCGCGCATGCGAAGAGTGACGTCTCCGCCACTCCGGCCAATCACAGCGCCGGAGCGGCGCTGTGATTGGCTGGTACGGCGATACCCGGAAGTAACCTTCCGGCTATCGCCGCAGCGATGGATGCGGCTGAAGAGGGAGACGAGGACGGCTTCGGGGGCCCCGATCTAAGGTAAGTGATGCATAATGAGCTATTATGCTAGTCATATTAGCTCATTATGCCTTTCTCTTACAGGTAGTTAAAAAAAAAAAAAAAATTCTAAGGGTTTACAACCACTTTAACAGAAGCAACTTTCCAGGAAGAGAACATACATTTCTCAGGCAAACCCCTCCCTACCACAGAGCTGATTCTTGTTTGATTGGCCACTGGAATGTCTCCTGTCCTGGAGGCAACTTGAAGTTGCCCTGTAAGTAGCTTCATGTCGCGTTGTGATTTATACTCAAGTCGTGTCCAAGTTGCCTCCCAAAGTCGCACTTGAAGTGGTGTTGCCCCTGTGTGAATGGAGTCTAAAGGTTATTTATTTATTTTGTTTTTTTTTAAATAAACACGTCATACTTGCCTCCTCTGTACAACAGTTTTGCACAGAGCAGCCCCAATCCTCCTTTTCTTGGGTCCCTGGTGGTGCTCCTGGCTCCTCCTCATCGAGTGCCCCCATGGAGATCTGCATTCCATGGGAACACTTGTTTCCTGGGAAAGGCGGGGGGGGGCAGTTCTATAGGAGGAGAGGAATTCTTTAGGTGTACAAATGCACGATAAAAGCACACATCAAGCATTGAAGTCTGAGGAATCAGGAAAACTAGAATATACTTGTTAAAAGCTCTTGAACAGGAACAAGAAGAAAGAATGGGATTCTGTGTATAGGGAAACGAGCATACAATATCTCACGTGTGAATGGGGGGTTAAAGTAAAGAAGAAGTAGGGGGTGATTTTGTAACCCAGAAACTGTTCAGTCTGATCTAGGAGCCAGCTTTTCTAGAAGAATGTATGAATCAGCTTCATTTTTGTTAAGTTGTGTAACTCAGGACTCAACACATTTTCACAACCAGGAGAATTAAGTGCACAAGTACATATTGCTATTTAAAAAACCGTGCTATGCTTTACAGTTGTGCATTCCATTTTACTACTTGATTATGAGTCCCATTCATTCTAGTGAATAAATGAAATGGCCAGGAGCCTGGTCACGGGAACCTGTCAATCATGATACTAGCCTCTCTTACAATTCCTTATAAATGTCTTGTAAAATGCAAGTGCAGTATGGAGTAAATCCTATGGTGTACACACATAGGGATATTACTCTTCGCGATAAATAGGCCCATGATAAGTTGCATAGTTGAGATGCTCAAAATTTCCCCTGTACTTCTGCCCTTACTACGAGGGGAGATTAACTAACTAAATCTGGTGCAGCTGTGCAAAGTAACCAATTGGCTTCTAAATTCAGCTTGTTCAATTAAAATGAATGTAAACCCCATTCATGAAACTTGACCTGGGCACATATACAAAGCCCTAAGTCCTGTGTCTTTCTGTTGCTCTGTTATCAGCATGATAACTTCTGACAGTGCTCAGACACAAGAGATGAAAGCAGATGGAAATTTGTGTCGGGGTGGTTGCATAGAGATAGAGAAGCAGAGAGCTGGTCTATTCACAGCACAGCTCTGTATGTTTCTTCATTCCTCTGCCTATGTGGAGGGGGCAGGGGGGTGTTTACCTTTACTCAAATCAGCTGTCACACAGTGTATGTCTAGACTCCCCTCCCACTGCTGGAAAAGGAAGAAAAATTCTAACACAATGTTCACTTTCTAAACAGTGTAGAAAGCTGAAGACAGCATATACAAATAAAACTTATGTAGGTGTATTTGTTTCACCTCTGTATATCATCTGAGGCTGTTCACTGCACTGGGTATATGTGAGGGTTTACATCAACTTTGCTTTGACAATAAAACATAGAACAGGGGCAGGCAACCTTTTGAGCACAGTGTGGCAAAAAAAAATTTCAAAGAAATTTAGCGTGACAATTTTATAACAAAAAAATGTTAACTTCACACTCTGTCACGAAAATGATTTTTTATAAAGCAAATGCTGTAAACCACTTAAGTGATGGTGACTAATTAACATCCTGCACTCTCATGCCTTAGATCAGCCCTAATGCCTGTATCTCCAGTCCTCAAATCAGCCCCAATTCCTGCACCTTCACACCTCAGATCACTGTACCCCCTGCAAATCTGACCCCCTGCTCATCTGCCCCACCACTGTAAACCCCCTGCTCATCTGCCCCACCGCTGTATCTCCCAACACACCTGCTCCACCGCTGTACCCCTATGCTCTTCTGTCTCACAGCTTAACCACCTTCTCACGTGTCCTAACACTGAACTCATCTGCCCCACCACTGTAACCCCCTTTCTCATCTGCCCCACCACTGTAACCCCCTGCTCTTCTGCCCCACCTCTGTTCCCCCTTGCTCTTCTGCCCCACCTCTGTTCCCCCTTGCTCTTCTGCCCAACCACTGTACCCCTCTGAACATCTGACTCCCCCCCCCCCCCGCCCCAGCTGTACCTCCTGCACATCTGTCTCACTGCAGTACCCCCCTCTGTACCTCCTTTCTCCTCTGCCCTGCTACTCTACGCCCCCTGCACAACTGCCCCACCTCTGTACCCTCCTGCACTTCTGTCTTCCCCCCCCCCCCCAGTGTAACCCCCTTCTCATCTGTATCACCACCACCTCTGTCCTACCATTGTAATCCTCTGCCAATCCTCCCCATCACTGTAACGCCCTTGCTCTTCTGTCCCACCGCTGAACCCCCTTCTCATCTCTTCCACCACTGTACCCCCTGCACATCTGCCCTACCATTATACCCTCCTGCTATTCTGTTCTACTGCTAAACCCCCCTGCTCATCTGCTCCACCGCTCTACCCTCCTACTCATCTGCTCCACTGCTGTACTCACTTCTCATCTATGATATGTGCAAGGAAGCAAAGATGAGACACATCTACCTGTCCTGGCACACTCACCCCCCCCCCCAATCCACCTCTCACATTGTCCACATGCTTGTATGTGATGTCACATACAAGCATCTGGAATGTATGTGCAATGATAAGTTCAGGTAAGGGGCAGTTTCTGAAAGCAGTGGGCCTCTATGCAAGATCAAGACCCCTGAAGCTGAGAAAGTGCGGTGCCGAGCGCCGCAGCAAAATTGAGTGTGATTTTTATTGCACTGAATACTGGTTGTGGCTCAAAGTGGTTGTAAACCCTTACAGACCACTTAACCTACAGGTAAGCCTAGATTAAGGCTTACCTGTAGGTGCAACAAATATCTCCTAAACCTACATGGTTTAGGACAGGGCTTGACAAATTTGCTTGGAATCTAGGAGCCAGCTAAAAAAGTTAGGAGCCAGGAACGCGCCCCGTCCCGCCGAGCTCGCGCGCAGAAGCGAACGCATACGTGAGTAGCGCCCGCATATGAAAGCGGTGTTCAAACCACAAGCGAGGCATCGCCGCGATCGGTAGATCGAGAGCAATAATTCTAGCCCTAGACCTCCTCTGTAACTCAAAACATGCAACCTGTAGAATTTTTTTAAGAGATTTTAAAGGGTAAAAGTTAGTCGCCATTCCACGAGCGGACGCAGTTTTGAAGCGTGACATGTTGGGTATTAATTTGCTCGGCGTAACATTATCTTTCACAATATTAAAAAAAATTGGGCTAACTTTACTGTTGTCTTATTTTTTTATTTAAAAAAAGTGTATTTTTTCCCAAAAAAGTGCGCTTGTAAGACCGCTGCGCAAACACGGTGTGACAAAGTATTGCAACGACCGCCGTTTTATTCTCTAGGGTGTTAGAATAAAAAATATATATAATGTTTGGGGGTTCTAATTAGAGGGAAGGAGATGGCAGTGAAAACAGACAGGGAAACTCCATTAGCATTGCTGTTTGTCTTGTCATACCAACGGCCACCACAAGATGGCGCTAGATCACAGAAGGAAGCATAGGCCTGCAGAAGGCCGCAAAGCCGCGGCCTCAATTACCGGCCGGCGCGGCCCGACGCGATCCCGCGGAGGGGGGGGCACGGAGAGACAGGATTCCCCAGCTGTGCTGCCCCAGGCGCCAGGTCGCTAATTCTAGTCGCAATGGCGACCTGGCGCCCGTGGTTCATCGAGCCCTGGTTTAGGAGATATTTGCAAAAAAGACAGCACCTATGGCGCAGGCGCACTGAGCGTGCCATTAGTGAATGGGATCATGCCGTTGGTGGCAGCTTCAGCGTGCATGCGTGGGAGTGACGTCATCACGGCTCCAGCCAGTCACAGCGCCGGAGCCGCGGTACCCGGAAGTCACTCCGGAAGAGATGGCGGCGATGGAGGAGGCGAACGAGGACAGCTGCGGGGGCTTCGTACTCAGTTAAGTACTTCATAATGAGCTAGTATGCTATGCATACTAGCTCATTATGTCTTTGTCTTGCAGGGTGTATTTTTATTTTTTTATGGAGGCTTTACTTCCTCTTTAAAGGGACACAGAGTGCAGGGGGTTCAGTAGTGAGTGACGCAAAGTTCAGTGGTCATGTGTAAGTGATGCAGAGTTCAGAGGTTGAGAGTAGGTAATGTAGAGGTTGGTGGTAGTTAGTAGATGATGCAGAGCTGGGGGGGGGGGGGTCAGTAGTAACAATATATGTATGTATGTATGTGACAACTGGCAGGCAAGATCGCCTGGTTGCATCCAGGATGGCAAATATGTGTGTCACAGATTCGGGCTCTATGCCGATTTGTACCACTAGGGGGAAGTGCTGAGAGTCCTGCAGGGGTAGAGGTAATGAGCCCAGCTGAATTAAGTTGGCTGATTAAGGCCTCTACAAAAACTCCCAGCATGCAAAGGGAGTTGCTCCATCCTGGAACCAGTTTTGTGCCTGTTTAGACTGGGGAGCGTGATAACTGTCTGTGCGGTGAGACAACGCCTGTGTGGCAAGCCTCTTTAAAAGGGAGATAGGTGCTGGGGACAGCACAAGGCTGCACCCAGCTGATAGCCAGGGAAGGCAAAAAGAGGAATAAAAGAATCCTAGAATCCACACTTCCACAGGGAAAAATCTAAGTAATTGATGTGCTAGAGGGGATACCTGCCAGGTGAAGCAAGAGGAGCTGATTGGAAAATATGTGTGGAGGGGACAAGGAAGTCCCCAGAGAGCAAAATATAGGCGGGTCAACAACGGCTTTTGGTACAAAAATATGAAGGGGTGGGGGTACATATACATTAAATTTAAAGTATATGTGAGGAAAACAATGTGTTCGAATCAACACACTATACCTAACCATTTAAGTAAAAAAACATGCTGCAGCAAATAGAAATTAAAAATGCAGAGCGCTCTGACAGGCTCCAAAAATTGCAAGCTCTGTTTATCCAGAGGAAACCTGTGTGTAGTAAGTGGCCAGGTTGTCAAGGATTTATTTTCATGTTTCTTTTTGTTTTGCTCTTTTTGGACCATTGTAAATAGTGTAAATAAACCGCACCTTTTGTTTTTTTTTTTTACCCTCACTGTTTGCTATGCCTAATTTTTATGTAATAAACCCATCCAGGGGGTCACACACACCCACTGCCGAGCTAACCCCCTCACTATAAATATATTCTATATCTCTTTTTTATAATTTTTTTCCAACAAAGTTCCCAGAAGCTCCGCATCCACCTGAACAGCAGGGAATCTTCCCACTAAGCAGGCGGATGACAGGTCCATGTCTGCCCCGCTGTAATCGAAGGAGCTGTCAGATGGAAACGGACCGCCTGTCTGTTTCCATCCGACTGTAATCCAATCTGCTGTTTTTGGCAGACAGGATTGGATCGGATGCCGGTGGGTCTCAGCGGACATGAGCTATGGATGGTCCAGTCAGGTCTGCCTGAAAAACTGACAGACCTTATCGGACAGCCCGTGTGAAACCAGCCTAATGCCTCGTACACACTGATCAGTTTTCCCGACAAGAAAAGTGCGATGTGAGCTTTTTGTCAGGAATTCCGACCGTGTGTATGCTCCATCACACTTTTGTCAGAATTCCTGCCAAGAAAAGATTGAGAGCAGGTTCTCTATTTTCGTGACAGGAAAAATTCCTATCGGGAATCGCGCTCGTCTGTCTGCAATTACGACGCAAAAAACCACGCATGCTCAGAATCAAGCAGAAGAGCCAAACAGCCTATTGAACTTCATTGATCTCGGCTCGTCGTACCTATTGTACGTCACCGCGTTCTTGACATTCGGAATTTTAGACAAGATTTGTGACCGTGTTTATGCAACACAAGTTTGAGCCGTTTTCCGTATGAAAAAAAAACACGGTTTTCCTCTCGGAAAAAACTGATCGTGTGTACAGGGCATTAGACTATCAAATCTTTTGTTTTAGATTTGTACTTCCATATCTTTTCTTAAAGAATAATTCCAGGAACCAGTATGTTATACATAGTTAACATTGATCCAGCTTGGTCCAATGTATCTATGTATGTACCACGCCTGGCCATTGCACCTGGAAGCTGGATATTGCTGAAGTAAACACTGCTACTCCAGTGATCTCGACTTGCTTTCAGGTCCTGTGTCAAGTGGCTGCTCTCCTGCATTGTGAATACAAGTGGTCAGTTACTCGGCATGGGCAACATTTAGAGATTGCTTTGCATTTTCTGAATGAATCCAAAACACGCTCTGATTGGACAAAGTGAAGAGGTTCATCCAATCAGAGAACGCTTTGCATTCATTCAGAGGATGCTGAGGATGCAAAGCATCCTCTGAATGGAGCCCATGCCGAGCAGCCGACCTCCTGTGTTTACAATGCAGAAAAGCAGTGCAGATCATTGGAGTAGTGGTGTCTAAAATCTCTATACCTGGAATTCTTTAACCGCTTGCCGCCCGCGTAACGTCATATGGCGTCGCGGACTTTGAGCGGTGATATCAGGTGCCTGCAGCTACAGTAAGGTGACCAGATTTTTTTAAAATGAAATCCGGGGATATATATATATATATATATATATATATTTTATTTTTTATTTTTTTTACACTAGTAATGGCGGCAATCAGCGACTCTCAGTCCATCGCCGCCCGCCTCACAGCCTGTCAAGTCTTGCTGTCCGGGCCCCAGCTACTACTGGGTGGGGAGGAAGATCACTCCGCCAAGGAAGTCAAGAAGATAACCAGGCAGGCAGCTGGCCGTGACCTGAGCCAAGGCAGAAGAACATGCGAGCGGAGCTGAATGAGCATGCACCCCAAACTGAATAAATATTCCCTCCGCTCTGACCAGCACATGATCATCAGAAAGGGGCACAGATAATGGAAAAATTCTGTAATTCAGATTTTCTCTTATCGTCCATGGACCGACACAGCTCTCATACTGATTACGTGTGGGTATATGTCCCTGCTTGCAGGAGAGGACCTAGGCAGAATGTTAGATGTTAAAACATTCTAGAACAAGCCAGAGCTGAACAGCCCCGCCCAGGGGGGCGGTCCCTCCGGACATTACTCTCCCACCTGCAGCCAGCAGCCTCTGTTTTTTTTCTGCCTAGCAGAAGGAGAAGACGTGGCTCTCTCAGGAGCCAGTCTCCTGGGAGATTTTTACTTTTAAAATTGTATTGCTTCTGGAATTTTATTATTTTATTTTTGAGACCTTCAATCAACTGTCGGCTGGGCAACAGGTTGGGTACACTAGTATCCTCGTAGTCTTCCCTGTCCGACCATCGAGCGTGCTGATCCTCGCCTTGTGTGCGTGAGACTCAGTTCACGACATACCCCATGGCTCCAGGGGTCACCGGGTGGCTTTCATGCTCCCGCGGTCCTCTCAAGATTGAACAGTACCTACTGTATCTTTTGCGGTGGACCGGGCCGACGGCTACGCAGTACGACTCTGTGATAGGTCTGTCTGAAACAAGCCAGTGGGTCCCTCTATTGGCACCAAGGGTGTTCTCCAAGGTGCTTGCGGGACGGGTAAGTAGTCTCTCCTGAAAAGAAGGTGAGTACATGCTGGCTGTGTTTCTGTGTGTGGGGGGTTCTCCCTGTCTCCCCCCTGTTATGCTGCTCTCTGCACCCTGCTGGTGCTGTGTGGGGATACTTGGGGGGTCGTTCTGTCCTGGGGGGGCCGCTCCATGTCTGTTTAATATGCTGGAAAGTGTTCTGGAGGACTGTGTGTGGGGTTTTGCGTGCGCTATTGGCGCGGTATTTTATGTTTAAAAAGTGCGCCATCGGCGGCCATTTTGCCGCGGCTCAAGCACAGTTATACAAGTGCCGGCGGCCATTTTCTTGTAGCCGCGGCACTTTTAGTTTCGTTTTCGGCCTCTAGCGGCGCTGCTGAACGGCGCAAAATACCTCTCTCCTCACAGATTCTTCACTCTCCTCAGGCTTCACCCGCGCTACAGCGCGGCTCATACAGCGGAACCGAGCAGTCCTTAAGGGTGGTGAGTCCTCCGGGTATACCCTCCTCCACCCAGCCAGTGGGTGGACTGTACTATTCACTGTAATAGTGAATAGGGTCTCAGAGGGTGTCAATATGGAGTCTGGTTCACCTGCTTCTCCCCACTTCTCAGAGGCAACTGCCAGTGCTCCTGCACCTGCGGTCCCTATGGACCAGTTGTCGGCAGTCCTGGAATCATTCCTTGTCAAGCTGGAAGTGGTGTGCGAACGCACGGGGGCTGTAAAGCGCCCCCTCCCCACAGAATCTCCACATGGGGAGTGCTCTGACTCAGATATGGGCCTAGCTACTGCTGCTGAGGACCCTAGTTCTGAGGATATTGATGTGTTTGGACAGAACCTTCCTTGTGAGGAAGACCCCTGTCTTGAACCACCTACTGACAGGGTGCTTGTAAGTAAACTCATTGCTGCTGTGAGGGACACTCTCAAGCTCAATGTTGAGGCTGAGGAACCTCAGGTGGAAACTATGACCTTTTTGGTTCTTTAATAGCCGTGTCTTCAAAAAAGGTCACCTCGGGATACAGGATAGAGTTCCGCTCGTGGCCCCCAAGCAGGTTTTTTCCCTCGAACCTCCCTCTCCTTCCGGCCCTCTTGGGGGCCGTACAGGATTTTCTCGGGCGCGGAGTAATTGTGCCGGTTCCGTCATGAGAGGTTTCAGGGGTTTTACTCAAACCTGTTTGTTGTCCCGAAGAAGGATGGGGTTCGGCCAATCCTGGACCTCAAGGCCCTGAATGCCTATGTGAGGGTATAAAAATTCAGGATGGAATCCATTCGCACGGTGATCGCGACACTCCACCAGGGGGATTTTTTGGCGTCCTTGGATATCAAGGACGCTTACGTGCACATCCCAAGCTGCGCAAGCCACCAGAGGTTTCTGCGCTTTGTCATAGGCGAAGTCCACTATCAGTTCGTGGCCCTTCCCTTTGGCCTAGCATCGGCACCACGGGTTTTCACCAAGGTGCTGGCCCCGGTTCTAGCTTTGCTGAGACAGCGAGGAATTGTTATTGTGGGCTATCTAGACGATCTCCTTCTCAGAGCAGAAAATGGCTCGGAATTGGAGGAAAATGTGACGATGGTCAGTCGGACCCTCTGGGACTTCGGATGGGTTCTGAACACGCAGAAGTCGGCTCTAGTCCCGACTCAGCGCCTGGGGTGTCTGGGTCTGATCCTAGACACTTCGGCAGCGAGGGTGTTTCTACCCTCAGAGAAGTTTCTGACACTTCAGTCGGCAGTGCGGGTTCTGACGTCCCGAAAATGGTCGTCAATTCGCTTCTGCATGAGAGTCCTGGGACTAATGGTGGCCTCCTTCGAGGCGGTTCCGTATGCCCAGGCACACACTCGGGCATTGCAGAAGGGAATTCTGTCGGCTTGGGACAAGTCCCCATTGTCATTGGATCTTCAGATCCAGGTGAGTCACTCTGTCAAGGCGTCCCTGACGTGGTGGCTGAGATCCCCGGCTCTTCGGGCCAGGAAGTCGTTCCTCCCCATCCACTGGACAGTGATCACAACGGACGCCAGCCTGACAGGCTGGGGAGGAGTGTGGGGAGTCCTGTCAGCTCAAGGGCTCTAGACTCCAGCCGAATCTCGTCTCCCAATCAACGTCCTGGAATTGTGTCTCGCCGCATGTTCGAAGAGGCTACAGGGCCGCTCGGTCAGAATCCAGTCGGACAACGCCACGGCCGTGGCGTATGTCAGCCATCAGGGGGGCACTCAGAGCTTGGCTGCAGCATCCGAGGTTGCCCACATCCTAAGATGGGCGGAAAGAAGCGTGCCGGCGCTGTCGGCCGTTTACATTCCAGGCGTAGAAAACTGGCATGCTGACTATCTGAGCCGCCAGTCCCTGGACCAGGGGGAGTGGTCCTTGCATCCGGAAGTGTTTCAGCTCATTTGTCGACGATGGGGCACTCCGGATGTGGACCTGATGGCGTCTCGACTCAATCGCAAGGTGTCGAGGTTTGTGGCCCTGGGCGGATGCCTCGGACGCGTTAGTGGCCCCGTGGGGTCAGTATAGCTTGATGTATGTCTACCCTCCGCTGCAGTTGATTCCTCGTCTGCTGCGCAGGGTAGCGACCGAGGGCATTCCGGAAATCCTCATTGCTCCGGACTGGCCTTGGCGTCATTGGTACGCTGACCTGGTACGTCTCGTTGCGGACGTCCCTTGGCGCCTGCCCTTGAGGGAGGACCTTCTATCTCAAGGTCCTATCTTTCATCCTGCTTTACAGTCTCTGGCTTTAACGGCATGGCTATTGAGAGCCAGGTGCTGAAAGACCGAGGCCTGTCAGATTCGGTAATTTCAACCATGCTTAGGGCACGGAAGTCTTCTAGGAAGATCTATCACCGTACCTGGAGAGCTTACATCGCTATGTGTGAGGAACTGGACTGGCGTTCATGGACGTACTCTGTTCCTAGAATCCTGAGGTTCTTACAGCGTGGTGTTGCTCAAAGGCTGGCTTTGAGCACTATTAAGGGTCAGATTTCGGCTTTGGCTGTTTTCTTTCAAAGACCCCTAGCTGGTCATTCCTTGGTTAGCAGTTTTGTGCAGGGGGTACGCCATGTGGTTCCACCTGCCAAGCCCCCGCTCCCTCCTTGGGATCTGAACTTGGTGCTTTTGGTTCTTCAGGAATCTCCTTTTGAGGATATAAGAGATATTCCTCTTTCAACTTTGTCTCAGAAGGTGGCTTTTTTAGTGGCCATCACTTCTGTTAGACGGGTGTCTGAGTTTGCGGCTCTGTCATGCAAGTCGCCTTACCTGGTCCTCCATAAGGATAAGGCGGTATTGCGACCGCGACCGTCTTTTCTTCCTAAGGTGGTTTCGGCTTTTCACCTTAATGAGGACATTGTCCTTCCGTCCTTGTGCCCTCATCCATCGCATCCTAGAGAGGTTGCGCTTCACAATTTAGACGTGGTGCGTGCCTTACGGGTATACCTGGCGGCTACTGCTCCTATTCGGAAGTTTGACTCGCTGTTTGTATCTGTCTCTGGTCCGAAACAGGGCCAAGCGGTGTCGTCTGCCACCATTTCAAGGTGGATCAGGCAGACCGTTATACAGGCCTATGCCATTAGGGGACGGGCGCCTCCCTTCCCGGTCACGGCGCATTCCACCAGGGCAATCGGTGATTCCTGGGCTTTCCTGACATCAAGCGTCGGTTGCACAAGTGTGCAAGGCGGCGACCTGGTCGTCCGTTCATACCTTTTCAAAGTTCTACAAGGCTGATGTGGCTGCATCTTCGGATGCTTCCTTCGGCCGCAAAGTGTTGCAGGCCGCTGTCTAATGTTGCAACTCCTCCGTTGAGGAGCTCTGCTGGTTTGGAGTGAAGTTTTGGTTGTTCCTTACTTTTTTGCTCCCACCCTTTTCTTATACTGCTTTGGGACGTCCCACATGTAATCAGTATGAGAGCTGTGTCGGTCCATAGGCGATAAGAGAAAATAGGATTTTTGTACTCACCGTAAAATCCGTTTCTCTGACGTCACGGTGAGTACAAAAATCCTATTTTTCTTATTTTATTTTGTTCTACACTGTCTGAAATTGCTCCAGCCCCTGTTCAAATCCAATCCAGGGACAAAACCGGGGACAAACTTTGTTCAGGGACAGTGTCCTCAATCCGGGGACTGTCCTCCGAAACTGGGGATGTCTGGTCACCCTAAGCTACAGGCATCATTCAGATATCGTCTTTTGCCGGTGATTCCCTTCACCATAAGAATGATCATAGCGGATGTTCAGGGGGCATCCAGCACTAGTCCTCCCCTGTAACTCAAAACCTGTAAAAAAATATTAAGTACCAAAGTTTGGCTCCATTCCACGAGCGTGTGCAATTTTCAAGAGTTTACATGTTGGGTATCTATTTACTCAGCGTAACATCGTCTTTCACATTATACAAAAAAATTGGGCTAACTTTACTGTTTGTGTGGTTTTTTTTTGGTTTTTTTTTAATGCGTCCAAAAAAAACGCGTTTAAAAAATTGCTGCGCAAGAAAAAAAAGTTGCAATGACCGCCATCTTATTCTCTAGGGTCTCTGCTAAAAAACACATATAATGTTTGGGGGTTCTGTGTAATCTTCTAGCAAAAAATTTGGATTTTTACATGTAGGAGAGAAGTGTCAGAATTGGCCCAAAGGGGGTGGTGTGAGTGGCTTGCTGTCCAGCAAGAAAACCATCCAGGGGTTAACGGATTTAAAGAAATTTAAGTAGTCAGAGTGACCATAAGTGCTGAGACCATCAATGAAGGACTTCTGAAAAAATATATATATATTGGGGGTCCCCGATCTACAGTGCCACACTTTTTTATTATATAGTTAACCTTGTAAGTATGGTAGAGAGTGGGTTTTATACTTGGTTCTATTTTAATTTTTTATGATTTTACTTACTATTATGTGTACATTTCCATTGTAATCTACAAATAAATAAATAAGTAATACTGCGCCTATCAACAAGTGCAAAAATAATATAGATATCAAAATTGCTAATAAAGTGAATATACTAATAAGCTGCTGACATAACAATTGACTAATTGTAAAAAGGATATGTGTGAAATATGTGAGCGCTAAATACGATCCTAATTCCTAGGAAAAGTGCCTATATAGACATATAACAACAAATGTATCCACAGTGTTATGTCTGTGAAAATCACAAAAAATCACAAAAGATTTATTTTAAGTATCAATGATGCATGATCACTGATAACAACTAATAAATTCTTTACAAATGATGCAATCTTATACTTAATCCGTGTCAAAGTGACCAAAAACAGAAAACAAAATTTAGATCGCACTCTCAAGAATACAGGGTATGTAAACCTCTATATGAGTGAGAAAAAGAGTTGTGAGCAATATAGCTTATCATGAGATATAAATAGAGGGACAGTCTATAAAGTGCATATCTGACATGAAAACAACAAAAAATAATAAATAAAGTCTATAACTTGTATCCACACCGTCAGGTATATATCCAGTGTTCCCCAAATAAATGTCAATCACATGGGGGTACTGGGAAACCCTAGATGTGGGTATAATGTCCACTTGGAACTTCCTGGGATGTATTGTGGATAAATCCTATTCCTGCAGGTGTAGAAACACCAGTAGTGGGAAGGAAGAAAGTACTTCAAAGTTTTCAGCTGATACACGGTGATAACATCATCATCATAAGCATTGAAGAGAATAAAATACTCTTACCGCAAGACTCGGACCCAAGTCACCATACGATGCTGGGTCATGCAGGCTTATGTCCTCACAGGGACTCAGATTGTGGTGATGTGATGTCGTGTTGTCCTTATTAGATCCACGAATGGAAGTCTACACCGGATCAGATCCTTCAGCTCAAACCTAGTCACCTAGCCCACGCTTGTTTGTTATATTCGCTGGTTTGCTTTTCCAGTATTTTGGATTTTTGGATATTATTTTATTCATTTTAAAAAATATTTTTTTTGTGCAGTGGTTTTTTGCCTTTTGTACCTTTTTAGTTTTAATAAAAACACAGTTATTTGGTTTTACACCATGCGGAGGATTTTTCTTTCTTTTCTTGGAATTGATTCCTTTCCTGGACATCTGATCGTGGTTTGAGCTGAAGGATCTGATCCGGTGTAGACTTCCATTCGTGGATCTAATAAGGACAACACGACATCACATCACCACAATCTGAGTCCCTGTGAGGACATAAGCCTGCATGACCCAGCATCGTATGGTGACTTGGGTCCGAGTCTTGCGGTAAGAGTATTTTATTCTCTTCAATGCTTATGATGATGATGTTATCACCATTGTAATCTACCCTGGATGGTAGAAATGCCCTTAATATTAGCCAAACTTTTTTTTTTTTTCTGTTTCTTCGATTTGTAAACACTTTTTTTGTGTCTGTTTATTTTTTGTTTGCATTGCATTTTCCATATGTAGGTTTTAGCAATTTTATAGTGCTGAATTTTAAGTATATACATATATTTTTCTTTAAGTAAAAAAATTCTTCACTAAATGATCTTTAATTCTCTTTTAACAGTATCACTGAAATTCAGAAAGATGTGGAATATAGATTGCCAATTACTGTAAAAAATGTGACCATCAACCTAAACATGTAAGTCTTTGTTTTCGTGCTGTGTTGTCATTGTTTGTGTGGAAAGATTTGGTAAAGTACTGCGCTTAGAGCCGGTTCACACAGGGGCAACACCACTTTGAGCACGACTTTGCGAGGCAACTTGGACACGACTTGAGTCTGAACCACAGCGCGACCTGGAGCGACTTGAAGTCGCCCCCAGGACAGGCTGTCCCCTGTGTTTGGTATGAATCATGAGGGGGAACTCCACGCCAAATTTTAAATAAAAAAACGGCATGGGTTCCCCTCCAAGAGCATACCAGGCCCTTAGGTCTGGTATAGATTTTAAGGGGAACCCCCTACGCGGAAAAAAACGGCGTGGGGATCCCCCCAAAATCCATACCAGACCCTTATCCGAGCACGCAGCCCGGCCGGTCAGGAAAGGGGTGGGGACAAGCGAGCACCCCCCCCTCCTAAACCGTACCAGGCCGCATGCCCTCAACATGGGGGGGGGGCACCCTACCCCCATGTTGATGGGGACAAGGGCCTCTTCCCGACAACCCTGGCCGTTGGTTGTCGGGGTCTGCGGGCGTGGGGCTTATCGGAATCCGGGAGCTCCCTTTAATAAGGGGGCCCCCAGATCCCGGCCCCCCACCCTATGTGAATGAGTATGGGTTACATCGTACCCCTACCCATTCACCTGGGGGAAAGTGTTAATAAAAAAAAAAACACACTAGGCAGCTTTTTAAAGTAATTTAATCGGGGGTCTTCTACCGACTTCGGGGGTCTCTTCCGACTCTCCGATGCCTTCTCCGGGCTCTCCGGTTGTTCTCCCGCTCTCCGTTGCTTTCTGCCTTCTGCCGGGCACCTCCGCTATGTTCTTCTAGCTCTTTTGCTAGCGGGGGCCCGGTCTTCATTGTCTTCTTCCCTCTTCTCTCCGCCCGATGTTGACTCGTCGCTCTCTGCCGCTATAATGCCATGTGCGCGGAGCGCAACGTCTTATATAGGCATGGGGCGTGGTCACCGGGTGATGTGACCCCACCCCCTATGACGTCACAGCCCCGGGGCATTATGGGACCGTTTTTCGGCGTAGGGGGGTTCCTCTTAAAATCCATACCAGACCGAAGGGCCTGGTATGCTCTTGGAGGGGAACCCATGCCGGTTTTTTATTTAAAATTTGGCGTGGAGTTCCCCCTCATGATTTATACCAAATACCAGCTCTGTGGGAGGAGTTTGCCTTAGAGCCGGTTCACAGAGGGGCGACTTTCTGTAAAGTTGCCTCTCTATGAACGGGAATCCAACTTGGAGGCGACTTCCATTGAAATCAATGGGTACAAGTCGCCTAGAAGTCGGATTGAAGTCGTACAGGAACCTTTTCTGAAGTCGGAGCGACTGCAGTAGTGTACATTTAAATGGCTCCATTCACTTCCATTACTTTTTATAAACCCGACTTGGGGCAACTTGAAGTCGGATCCCAGGACGCCCCTGTGTGAATTTGCCAACACTAAAACAAACAAAGTCAAAGGAATATGTGAAAACGCAGTGTAGCTCTGAGAACATCAAAGAAATAACAATGTACAGTGCATTAAAGATTTGTTTACCTAAAATAGTAATGTCCAGTGATTAACACCAGTGAAAACGTGAAATCACCGCTATAGTGAACTCATTAAAGCAAATGTCCTCACTGAGTGAGTGTGACCACTGAGTGTACACTAGGGGTGCAACTGATCAAAAAACGTATGGATCGGATCAGAGTCACGGATCGGATCATTTTTCGGATCGGCAAAAAAAAAGACAAATCTTGTTACACCCACAGGAGTTTTAGATTTCACAGTTATTTTCAACACAAAACGGAGCTTATATGCTTAAATACAGTATTTGTAAATCCAACGGACTGTTTACATGTTAAATTTTAAAAGCAAACCTGCTGACCTTACATGGTTGCTAACGTGACAGAACACCTCTGATTTTCACATTTAACTAAATTTTAAATGTGAAAATCAGAGGTGTTCTGTCACATTAGCAATCATGTAAGGTTTGCTGCTGCTTTTAAAATTTGACATGTAAATAATCCGTTGGATTTACAAATACTGTATTTAAGCTGATAAGCTCCGTTTTGTGTTGAAAATAACTGAAATCTAAAACTCCGTTGGGTGTAACAAGATGTCCGCTTGGCCCCTTCTGCACAGTAATGATAGTGAGGAGTGTGGGGTGGAGCAAGATGGCGGCGAAACGTCACTACAGCGGCCGCCGCCGGGTGTACAAAGATGGCTGCCGGTCCGGAGCTAGGCCGAAGCCGCGGCCTTTCCTATGGCCGCGGCTCCGGAGTGCTCCGCGGATCGCGTGGTGTACCGTCTCGAACAGGGTGACCCGTTCGGATCACGGATCACCACCGATCCGCTGCACCACTAGTGAAAAAAATACAATAACGTGAATATAAATGAAATAAGTCCACATGAGGAAAAGGGTGATAAAGAAATGTCCATCAACATGACATGTGAAGTGACGGTGAAGATGGACGTGTAACCATAAGGATCATCAAATGGAACTTTCTTTCAAAATGGTAAGAAGAGATGGAATACGCTTACCGGAACCAATGGATCTGCCTGTCAGCGACAGCAGATCATTTAGGCATAGGAAATCCCAACAGCGGATAGGCTCAACTTGTTTGGAGACTCTATGTAGCAGGTACCACGAACATAGCCACTAGACCGAACAATCCACGGCTCGATGAATGGTGTCCTGGACTTTGTAGAAAAATGCTCAGAGCTCACAGGGTATCCACCCTGTTTTCAACGAATGTTGAGACGACTTCAGATGGGAAAAGAACCCTTGTGGGGGTCAAATGAAGAGCACAATGGAACAGATCAAAAAACTGTTCATTTGAGGCCACCTCAAGAGTGTTCACCGTGAGAGAAGAACACTCTTGAGGTGGCCTCAATGAACATTTTTTTTTGTTTAGAGGCACAAGTAACAGCTGTACTTACCCGGTCCCTCGATCCTCTGGAAAACCATGCTCCCCCACATCCAGCGGTGTCCTTATGTCCAGAGCCAGTCTATGGGCATGATGACATCAGGGGCAGTCCATTCACAAGACCCCCTAGCGTGCGGCAGATTAGGTAAGCATATCTCCGGGGGGCGCAGAAGTGACGGGGAGCGGTCTTACGCTTGGCAGATTAGGTAAGCATGTCTCCACTACATGGGAAATTACTTTTTTTTTTCCCCCCAGAGTTCTTATTTAAAGTTGAACTTAACCAATACATGAATGTCCTTCCCCCTTCTCTTCTGCTGCCATTTTACAAAATTTGATGCATATGCAGGTGCGCAGCCCGTCTCTTTCAGGTATTTAGGAACCGAACTGGCAGAGACCAGTGGCATATATTTGCATGGGGCCCGGCCTCCTATCTTGCAGCACAAAAATGAACAGGGAGGTAACCCTTAATCCATTTTTTTTTTACCATTTCTGTAAGAAGCAGGGGGAGAAACAAAATAAAATGTTGCTGCAGTGAGTTGCATATTGTTATAAGAGCTACTCAGACTTATTTTTGTGCTCTGGTCCCAAGCAACCTCTCAAGAGCAAGTATTGCATTGTAAAAGCATGTCTGTGGATATTCAGATACCATGAAAGTTGCCATTTGTATATGCACTTCAGGAGGTTGCTACTGAAGGGGATTGTCGCTGCCAACACTTATGAACCAATAGCGTGTAATGTCAGCTACTACTACTTGCAAATATTAGTTGATAGGCTGTGAGTAGCCTGTAGGTAACTGTCCAGATATGCACTCATTTGATGTATACATCTGTCGGTTCTGCTTTTTTTTCTTTTCTTGTACAAGGGCTAAATTAAGAAATAAAGCCTAGAAGTGACATTTGGCCTTTAAAGTGAATACATCACAAAGCAAATTGCCAGTTCAGGATGATGGTCTGGAGACTGCCAATGGCTGACATTCAGTTTGTAAGTCAGTTCTGGTGCAAGTACATACATTACTGTGATTCTACATAGTGTGACAGTGCGAAGCCCTGTGAAAATGGTTGTAGAAAAGACACGGGGTCTGCACGTATGGGGAGTGTGGGACTCCAGAGTATCGCTTATGAGTGGAGAAAACTGCTTTTACAGCCATCTCCAGGTTTTGGTATTCCTGGATTGGGCTTTGTAGTTTGGAGATTTCAAAGTGCTTTGGGAAGAGATCTCCAACCCAGTGTTCAAGTCTTGTTAAAAGACCAGCAGATTGTGTGTGTGTGTGTGTCCAGGCGCAGAGAACACTGAATGGTAAAGGAGGATAAGGAGGGGCCATTGTATGGCACCTTGAGTCAATTGGATAAGGAGATTTGGTTTTTGTGTTGCACATCCTCAGTCGGGCTAATGCTTGGGTACACACGGACTGAAAATGGTCGGTTCTGCAGGACCTGGACAACTTTCAGCCTGTGTGTATAGATCCCTGTCCAACAGAAGCCAGTCTCACAACCAGTTTCTGTTGAACAGGCATGCTGGAAATTCGGCAACCTATCAGTGCTGGCTCCAATCGCTGATCAGTGTGCCCTGACAGGGGGGCTTTCTCCCTGTCAGAATATAATGGCGCAGCAGGGGAAATTGCTGTACTAACATCACTTGTGTTAGTACCGTGATGTGTTTTTTTTTTTTTTTTTTTTTTTCTTCAGCTGGCTGGGTTGAACAAAAACATATTTAGTGTGTACCTGTGGTTGTAAACTCAGACGTTTTTTTATCATAATGCATTCTATCTTTATCGCTACGATGTCCACAAATGCCTTGGCCATCTGGGTCGGTCTCTGCTCTGTCTGCTCGCTCTTTGCTCTGTCTGCTCGCTCTCTGCTGTCTGCTCGCTTTCTCTCTCTCTGGCTGAGACACAGCAGCGGTGTTATTGGCTCCCGCTGCTGTCAAGCAGACTCGGTTAACCAATTGGGAGAGAGAAAGAGTGCATGGCCAAACCACAGCTCTGTGTCTGAAGGGATACATGGAGTTGCAGCTCGGCTCGGAATCCCCCATAGCAAGCTGCTTGCTGTGGGGGCCCTCAACGGGAGGGCAGGGCCAGGAGCACCAAAGAGGGACCCGAGAAGAGGAGGGATCCAGGCTGCTCTGTGCAAAACCACCACACAGAGCAGGTAAGTATAACATGTTTGTTATTTTACTTAAAATAATTATCAGTTATCCCTAATAGTGGGGCTCTCTGACTCCCATTATGCAAAGAATGTATTGATTGATTGATCAAAGATTTGACCCATAAGCTGCACCCGAAGCTGCAGGAAATGCTGCCATCAAAGTCTGCTTTTTTTTGGGGGGGGGGGGGCTTTTATTTGCTTATGTGATCTTAGTATATGATTGTTGCTTTATACCAAACCTTCTAATACATTATTTCTCTTTTGCAGCTTGCTTCCTCCACAATTTCCTCAAGAGAAACCAGTCATCACGGTCTTTCCTCCAATTAGACATCATCTAGTGGACACACAAGGCACAAATGTCACATGCCCTTTAGTAAACCATGTGTGTGTTTTTTTTTTTTTTTATGTTGGTGTTTGAACTGTTTATTCAATGTTGCAAAATAAATTCTGTGTGTAAAACAATGTGTTTTAAAAATATGCTCAATACACTTTGAGACTCTATAGTTCCTGCTTCCAGAAGTTGCAGCCTAGGATGAGGAATAGCTATGGAGACTCGAAGTGCACTGTAGCTCCATAACACTTGTTTGTCCCTACTATGGGGACTGCCTGCAGTGAATAATCCCAAGAATATATTACAAGTGCTATGGATAAGGAATATATAGAAATGGTGCCTTCGTCCCATTAGACGTTGTATAGAGAACAGGATGAGGCTGGGGTGGACTATGTTGGCACCTTATGTTAACTGACAACCAGTTAAGAGTAAGTAGTAAAAAGAGGGGTTTTTATTACAAAAATATATAAAGAAACAATTATTTTGACATTTCATAGAAATAGTGGTAATTCCGTGACATTTCCATGTATCATACCATTACAAACAATGTACCAGAATACAACTGTACATACATAAATTGTGCTCTACATGTTTTTACGTTGTGATTCAAAAACAGAATCTGCTTCTTCAGGAGCTATATATATATATAATTTTCAATGGACATAGAATGAAAGATTGAGTTGTCACGTAACTATGAAATGACATAAAAGAAAACATTATAAGCAAAATTGTAGTGGATATAAATAGTATATTTTAGTATAAAACACCAGGCCAATCTTGGCCATAGATGTGCGCCATATCATACAGTCTTACCAAAGGTGCTGAACCAGAGGAGACAGGCTGCGAACCATAAATTCCCGTTATGTCATGAGGGAGTGGGTGTTACCACTCAGGACATAAAAGCAGGGGTAAAGGTAATCTGAAATTGAGAACGACAGAAATAAGTACATATCTAGGGTCCTCAGCATAAAAAAAGCTGAAGGGCATGTAATGAATAGGGAATCTATCGCTTTCATATATACACACAGATCACCAACCTCATGGGAGGACACATCCATAGGCATCTCGTAGGTAGGCGGCGTGTAAACAGAAAAAGATTTTGTGTGAAGGAGAATTCAGATGAAGACTGAACCCCTTATATATAGAGAGACTCTCTGAAAAATATATAAGTAGTTTTATATAGAAATAAGTATATATCGGGTATATATGATCAGTAATTATATATGTGCACATATAAAGGACAACACATAGGTATGAATAATCACACACATGTGAAAGCTTGTGTTTGCAAAAATTATGCATTAATATACCTTCAAGTTTTGAGCAGACGGACATGGATTAATAATTTAGTGAGATATTTTGGAGATGATCTCTGTGGTAGCAAGTGATAATCTGTGAAAATTATATATAAAATATATAAAAATAATTATATAATTGTATAAAAGAATGACATGTGCCTGTTTGGTTGCTAATTAAACCAGTGATGAAAGGTGATGTAGTGAAGGTGATAATAAAAAGTAAACCGGGAAAACGGAAAGGGGGGGGGAGAGAAAGAGGGAGTATGGGGAGAGTGTATGTATGTGTATATATATATATAACAGAATTTGAAAAAGAAAGGCTGAACAAATAGATAAGTATATGGGTGAGAGTGAGACAGAGACAATGAATAGAAAATTGTGGAGATTATGTGTAGAATGTATATTATGGTAAGAAGAAGATGGTCATTTACCATATCATTGTCCTTGATTCAAAGAAGTCCATATATGAATCAGCCTTCCCGGATAGGGAGGGGGTCTGCAATAGTAATAATATATTTCAAAGAAGTTTCAAGGAACTCAGTAGTAGTCCAGAGGCCCTCTACTATTGGTATTGAGAGAGTGTAAAGTAAGGTTGCCTACCTGTTAAGCCGAGAGATGGATGTGGATGTGTCCCCCGAGCAGGACACAGCTGACTATCAGCTGTTGTGACTGCTTTTATATGCATGGAGAGCCCGCCCGCCGACGCTGGTATTGAGTCTGATGTCATTACCTAAGTCACGTGGTGCGCGTGTGTCAGATGACACACGTGCAATGTCCTGAGTGGTGGATACGCGAAACGCTCCACCATGTGGACAATCGTGCCCCATGCAATAAAGTGCAGGGGCACATCCACATGACATGGTATAGCAGGTAGACCCGCATATAATAGAAGATGAATGAATGATGCACGGTCAGCCCTCAATAGTGCAAGACCCGGGTGATGCACAGACCACCATCTTGGAAAAGGGAATCTTTCCCAAAATGGAGAAAAAGCTGTAAAGACATGGCGCAAATCTCTCCCATTAGCAAAGCAGCAATTCTGCAATCCACTTATGTCAGTTGCTGCACTGTGTCTGGCAGTAAAGCCTGAAGATATAACCTGGATAAAGTAGAAGTAGTATCATTGTGATATAATAACAATAATATTGATATAATCATTAATGTTTTTAATAAACAAAAAAACATACATAGTCTAATAACCTAATTTAGATGCACATACATTATATTAAAATCAGCGCCACAGGACTGCACGATTTCGGCAAATATTTATACATATTTACAATATTCCCATGGAGAGGGAGGAGAGACAAAAACACATAAAGAGCAAACAGACAGATATGGTAACAATAGTAAAGTAAAATAAAAAAATTAAAATTAAAATATAAAAAAACATCTCAATAGGGAAAAGGGACATGAAACAGCTGTTAACGTTGTTCAGCATAGAAATGTATACAACCATCATCTCAGATAGAGGCCTGTGATAGGCACAGCCCCTATAAGAAAGATTTATATGAATTCACTTTGTTTATTCCTGGTGGTATCATGGCATTTAGCCGCTCTATCCAGAGGGTTTCGCGTTGCAGAATAATTTTATCCCAGTTGCCACCCCTAGGATTCATAGGTATTGTTTCCAGAGCAAAAAAACTTATTGTCCTGGTGCTGTACCTATGGTGAAGACCAATATGTCTTGTTATAGGTGTAATGATTTTGCCACCCTCTGATAGATAGGTGTGATCACCTATTCTTTGTCTTAATTCTCTTTTCGTTTTGCCGATATAAAAAGCTTCACAAAGGCAGGTCATTATGTAAATGACCCCCCTTGTGGAGCAATCGGCATGGGTCATGGATTTGTGCCACATTCCATTGGATAACATGATCCAAGTTCCCTCTTTTATTAGAGGGCATTTGGGACAGTCCCCACATGAGTAGGTACCTTTTTGGAAGTGAAGGGGCATCTTGACATGGAAGATAATGACTTTTAGTCAATTTTTGTCTAAGGGTAGTGGCCCTTTTGAATATAAATTCTGGATTCGATTTAACATGTTTAACCAGGATATGATCCTCTGTGAGAAGATGCCAATTCTTAGAAATGAGGTTGCGTAATTGAGTTTCATTTGAGGAGAATTTTGTTATAATTCCTACAGTTTTGTGTTCCCGTTTTTTTGGGGGATCATACAATAAAGCCCCTCTTGTTTTTCCATGTGCCTTGTTAAAGGCCTGTCTCAGTAACGTTTTTGAATAGCCTCTAGCTAATAGTCTATTCCGCAGTCCATCCGATTTGGTTTTTAAAGTCTGTATCTGATGTACAGTTTCTGCGCAAACGTAGATATTGCGCATAAGAAATGCTCCGTTTTAAAGATTCTGGATGCAAGCTTGTTGCATGTAATAATGTATTGCCTGCACTTGGTTTACGAAACAGATCTGATTGTATATATCCTTCATGATCTATTGACAAGTTCAAATCCAGAAATGAAATTTCAGTCTGCCTGGTGTTGTAAGTGAATTTAAGATTAAATTCATTTGTGTTTAAGATTTTCATGAATTTACGTAATTCAAGTTCGGAACCAGTCCAGATGACCAAGAGGTCATCTATAAATCTATACCAGCATAGGATCAGGGGAAGCCACGGCACATGCTGATCGCCGTTGAAAATCTCCCTCTCCCAGCCCCCAAGATATAAATTGTCATAGGAGGGTGCGCAGCATGTGCCCATGGCTACCCCCTGAGCCTGCAGGTACATTTGGTCCATGAATACAAAAATGTTTTTAGTAAGAATAAATGATAGAAGCTCAAGAATAAAGTTATTCCGTGGCCACAAATTTTTATCCTCCTCCATGAGGAAAGCACCCGCCATCCGGATGCCCTGCTCATGCGGTATACTCGAGTATAGTGACTCGATATCTATGGCAACGAGCAGGGCACCCCGTGGGACATGGGTACCCTCCACATGGTAATTCATGGACCAAATGTACCTGCAGGCTCAGGGGGTAGCCATGGGCACATGCTGCGCACCCTCCTATGCCAATTTATATCTTGGGGGGCTGGGAGAGGGAGATTTTCAACGGCGATCAGCATGTGCCGTGGCTCCCCCTGATCCTATGCTGGTATAGATTTATAGATGACCTCTTGGTCATCTGGACTGGTTCCGAACTTGAATTACGTAAATTCATGAAAATCTTAAACACAAATGAATTTAATCTTAAATTCACTTACAACACCAGCCAGACTGAAATTTCATTTCTGGATTTGAACTTGTCAATAGATCATGAAGGATATATACAATCAGATCTGTTTCGTAAACCAAGTGCAGGCAATACATTATTACATACAACAAGCTCGCATCCAGAATCTTTAAAACGGAGCATTCCTTATGCGCGATATCTGCGTTTGCGCAGAAACTGTACATCAGATACAGACTTTAAAAACCAATCGGATGGACTGCGGAATAGACTATTAGCTAGAGGCTATTCAAAAACGTTACTGAGACAGGCCTTTAACAAGGCACATGGAAAAACAAGAGGGGCTTTATTGTATGATCCCCCAAAAAAACGGGAACACAAAACTGTAGGAATTATAACAAAATTCTTCTCAAATGAAACTCAATTACGCAACCTCATTTCTAAGAATTGGCATCTTCTCACAGAGGATCATATCCTGGTTAAACATGTTAAACCGAATCCAGAATTTATATTCAAAAGGGCCACTACCCTTAGACAAAAATTGACTGAAAGTCATTATCTTCCATGTCAAGATGCCCCTTCACTTCCAAAAAGGGCATGTGGGGACTGTCCCAAATGCCCTCTAATAAAAGAGGGAACTGGGATCATGTTACCCAATGGAATGTGGCACAAATCCATGACCCATGCCGATTGCTGACCTGCCTTTGTGGGGCTTTTTATATCGGCAAAACGAAAAGAGAATTAAGACAAAGAATAGGTGATCACACCTATCTATCAGAGGGTGGCAAAATCATTACACCTATAACAAGACATATTGGTCTTCACCATAGGTACAGCACCAGGACAATAAGTTTTTTTGCTCTGGAAACAATACCTATGAATCCTAGGGGTGGCAACTGGGATAAAAT
Organism: Rana muscosa; assembly: GCA_029206835.1. Lineage (NCBI taxonomy): Eukaryota > Metazoa > Chordata > Amphibia > Anura > Ranidae > Rana > Rana muscosa. Next base: position 224,250,326 of record CM055116.1, read on the forward strand.
TATTCTGCAACGCGAAACCCTCTGGATAGAGCGGCTAAATGCCATGATACCACCAGAAATAAACAAAGTGAATTCATATAAATCTTTCTTATAGGGGCTGTGCCTATCACAGGCCTCTATCTGAGATGATGGTTGTATACATTTCTATGCTGAACAATGTTAACAGCTGTTTCATGTCCCTTTTCCCTATTGAGACGTTTTTTTATATTTTAATTTTAATTTTTTTATTTTACTTTACTATTGTTACCATAGCTGTCTGTTTGCTCTTTATGTGTTTTTGTCTCTCCTCCCTCTCCATGGGAATATTGTAAATATGTATAAATATTTGCCGAAATCGTGCAGTCCGGTGGTGCTGATTTTAATATAATGTATGTGCATCTAAATTAGGTTATTAGACTATGTATGTTTTTTTGTTTATTAAAAACATTAATGATTATATCAATATTATTGTTATTATATCACAATGATACTACTTCTACTTTATCCAGGTTATATCTTCAGGCTTTACTCCCAGACCCAGTGCAGCAACTGACATAAGTGGATTGCAGAATTGCTGCTTTGCTAATGGGAGAAATTTGCGCCATGTCTTTACAGCTTTTTCTCCATTTTGGGAAAGATTCCCTTTTCCAAGATGGCGGTCTGTGCATCACCCGGGTCTTGCACTATTGAGGGCTGACCGTGCATCATTCATTCATCTTCTATTATATGCGGGTCTACCTGCTTTACCACGTCATGTGGATGTGCCCCTGCACTTTATTGCATGGGGCACGATTGTCCACATGGTGGAGCGCTTCGCGTATCCACCACTCAGGACATTGCGCGTGTGTCATCTGACACACGTGCACCACGTGACTTAGGTAATGACGTCAGACGCAATACCAGCGTCGGCGGGCGGGCTCTCCATGCATATAAAAGCAGTCACAACAGCTGATAGTCAGCTGTGTCCTGCTCGGGGGACACATCCATCTCTCGGCTTAACAGGTAGGCAACCTTACTTTACTGGACTACTACTGAGTTCCTTGAAACTTCTTTGAAATATATTATTACTATTGCAGACTCCCTCCCTATCCGGGAAGGCTGATTCATATATGGACTTCTTTGAATCAAGGACAATGATATGGTAAATGACCATCTTCTTCTTACCATAATATACATTCTACACATAATCTCCACAATTTTCTATTCATTGTCTCTGTGTCACTCTCACCCATATACTTATCTATTTGTTCATATTTGTAAAGCCTTTCTTTTTCAAATTCTTTTATATATATATATATATATATATATATATATATATATATATATATATATATATATATATATATAATGTGTGTACATACACTCTCCCCATACTCCCTCTTTCTCTCTCCCCCCCCCCCCTTTTCCGTTTTCCCGGTTTACTTTTTATTATCACCTTCACTACATCACCTTTCATCACTGGTTTAATTAGCAACCAAATAGGCACATGTCATTCTTTTATACAATTATATAATTTTTATATATAATTTTCACAGATTATCACTTGCTACCACAGAGATCATCTCCAAAATATCTCACTAAATTATTAATCCATGTCCGTCTGCTCAAAACTTGAAGGTATATTAATGCATAATTGTTACATACACAAGCTTTCACATGTGTGTGATTATTCATACCTATGTGTTGTCCTTTATATGTGCACATATATAATTACTGATCATATATACCCGATATATACTTTATTCTATATAAACTACTTATATATTTTTCAGAGAGTCTCTCTATATATAAGGGGTTCAGTCTTCATCTGAATTCTCCTTCACACAAAATCTTTTTCTGTTTACACGCCGCCTACCTACGAGATGCCTATGGATGTGTCCTCCCATGAGGTTGGTGATCTGTGTGTATATATGAAAGCGATAGATTCCCTATTCATTACATCCCCTTCAGCTTTTTTTATGCTGAGGATCCTAGATATGTACTTATTTCTATCGTTCTCAATTTCAGATTACCTTTACCCCTGCTTTTATGTCCTGAGTGGTAACACCCACTCCCTCATGACATAACGGGAATTTATGGTTCGCAGCCTGTCTCCTCTGGTTCAGCACCTTTGGTAAGACTGTATGATATGGCGCACATCTATGGCCAAGATTGGCCTGGTGTTTTATACTAAAATATACTATTTATATCCACTACAATTTTGCTTATAATGTTTTCTTTTATGTCATTTCATAGTTACGTGACAACTCAATCTTTCATTCTATGTCCATTGAAAATCCATATATATATATATATATATATATATATATATATATATATATATATATATATATATCTCCTGAAGAAGCGGATTCTGTTTTTGAATCACAACGTGAAACATGTAGAGCACAATTTATGTATGTACAGTTGTATTCTGGTACATTGTGTTTAATGGTATGATACATGGAAATGTCTTGGAATTACCATTATTTCTATGAAATGTCAAAATAATTGTTTCTTTATATATTTTTGTAATAAAAACCCCTTTTTTTTTTTTTACTACTTACTCTTAACTGGTTGTCAGTTAACATAAGGTGCCAACATAGTCCACCCCAGCCTCATCCTGTTTCTCTATACAACGAATAATCCCAAGAGTTGACGCCATGTTATTGTGATGCCACCAATACAACCCCAAGGAGCTGTTGCTTGAATTGGGATGGGAGTTTGGTCTCTGAATGCTGGCTTTAGAACAATCATGTAAAAAAACAAGGCACACTGATTGACTGCACCACATTTCTTTTTAATTCACGTGCAATTCAGTGCAGGTTGGATTTGAGCCCATCAATTTTGAATAGGCTCAAATCGCACCAAAGTTGTCCATGCACCAATTTTGAGACTGCACTGCAACCGGATTGCATGGTACTCTTGTACCATGCTATCTGGTGCAGGCAAACACACTGCATTTGCGACCTGCATTTGGGGTGTCATTTATAAATTGACTGACTCCTGCTGCATATTGCAAGGGCAGTGTGATTTGTATGCGGTGAGGGAAACATGCACAGATTGTGGGTTTCCCGGACCGCATTAATGTGAACCTAGGCTAAGCCTAGGTTGGAAAACTGTTGACAAAATTGCATTTGTAATATAGTATTATATTGAAAGTTTAATCTATTAACTGTTTAGCTCAGGGCTTGACAAATTCCAGGTCGCCATGGTGACTAGCAATTGCTTCCTGGCGCCTGGGCTTTTGTCAGCCTATTCACTGCAGGAATGCACAATTTACATTGCCCGACACATGGGACATGCAGTTCCAGGTGTTGGGCAGGTAGATTTTTGTAACACTTAGCCCTGCTGTGAGCAGGGCTTTCTTGTCAGGTGGATTGCCACCCAAAATGCTTTTGTACACCCCGGTAAAGTGCCCCATGCGCGGCCCTCCCTGCTATGTATCCCTGCTATGTATGTATGTATGTATGTATGGCCGGCTTTAGTAACAAGCTTTTTACAACCTACTACTAAGCAGTCTCATGAAGAGTGAAAAGGAGACCAAAATATTATTTTGCTTATTTGATATTTGCCGACTGAAAAAAAAAAGAAAATGTACAAAAGTTGTTATATATTCCCTTTTAATCAATACTATAATACTTCAGTGATTTGCAATAAAGTAAAACTTTTGTTAAAAAAAAAAAAGCAATTTTTATTCATGGAAGCTATAGTACAGCTATGAATGGAGGAAGGGGGAGCAGAAGTGGCGATGAGTGCCTGTGAAAGGTCTCTCATCCCTATTGGCTTCAAGTGGGACAGTCTTTCTTTTTTTTCTTTATATATGCTAACAATTTACTTATTGGTTTCTTTCCTCAGTTTACTATGCACTCTGATCTTGGGAAAATAGTGCAGAATTTGTTAGAAGAATTTTGGAAGAATCCTCCAGCACTAGCCCCAGCTTCAGGCACGTTTCCTTAGTAAGTAATGGTGGTATGTTTTATTGATAATAGAAACACTGCGCTTGTGAAATTGATTGCCACTTTGTTCTAGCAGTGGAATGTAGTTTCTACTGCAGTTTATGTGTTTTTGTTTTTTTTGTAAATTTATTTTTATTGAGAATTTTAATACAAACATACAACATTAAGCTGCACATCGCGGCAACACAAACAACCAGGTCACACCGGGTTGTAAACCAATTCCCAAAAAACACCCCCCCCCCCCCCCCATATCTCAGTTAACCCTTACAAAAAAAAAAAAAAGGAGGTTCAAGTAACACAAAGGTATGCACAGACTTTGAGCCCCCAAAGGAGACCGATATATGATCCGCTGGGGCAATGGTGCCCCCGCCCACCAGAGAAGATGTCGCATATATTACAGTTCCAAACCCCCCACCCCCACCTCTGAAGTTATGTGTTTGCTAAAAAAAATGAAAAATGAAGGGTTCCTTCCAAAGTAATACATTCATTTTGAATAGAGCCTAAATAGCTACCAAATTCCATCCATCTGCTTTTAGTGTGTGTGTGTGTATGTGTACCCTGCGGACTCATTGGCAAATCTTTAAATATGTTACAGGAAAGATTATTGGGCCATCTAATGTGAGCGCTGCAGAAGTGATTTTTTAATGATACATGTCGGCTACCTTTTTATTATTCCTCTGCTTACTTTTAAATGATTAGTTTTGAGTAAAGGTGTTTTAAGCTGTAAATTTAATAGTCTAAGGCCAAGTTTAGACATGCAGTTAAGCTGTGTTTTTAGCCCCCCCAAGCTGTAGTGGATGAGGGTGTTCAGATGTCACAACCGCGATGCTTCATACGGAGGCAAATAGTATCCAACATATTGCAGGTGGCAAGGCCGCTGAATGCAACCAATTTAAGTGAATGGGGAAGCGCCATAAACACGCCTCAACCACATTCAGCAAACGTGTGTGGTGTTGCATCGCCGCCTCTCAAAAGTGGATCGCTGTTCAGAGGAGCAGCGGGTTTAGATATACCTTTTTCTAAGGCTCTGCTTTTTACACAATCTTATAAATGTTATCTGGGGTACCTTAATCTTTTGTGTGCAGATAGCTTTGAATTATTTTGCTTGCTTTAAATTAAAATGAGTAAAGTAAAATAAGTGCATAAATAACTGAATCTCTAAATGTATAACATAATTTTGCCTAAAGTTTAAAGTGAGTGTAAAGTCTTGTGTTTGTTTTGCATTTATTTATTTTTTATTATTAAAATAACAGATATGTTATACTTGCCTGCCCTGTGCAGTGTTTTTTTGCACAAGGCAACCCCGATCCTCCTGTTCCTGGGTCCATAGCTGGAGCTTCTGGCCCCTCCCTCTTGTTGAGTGTCTTCACAACAAGCAGCTTGCTATGGGGGCACCCGAGCCACAGCTCTGTATATCAATTCAAACACAAAGCTGCAGTTCGGCCCCACCCCCTCTGTCTCCTCGTTGGCTAACTGAGTTTGATTGACAGCAGCCAATGGCGCCGCTGCTGTGTCTCAATCAGGAGGGCCGAGGCACTCATGTAAATCATTGGATGAAGATGGGGCTCAGGTAAGTATTAGGGGGGGCTGATACATAGAATGCATTAAAGGGGTTGTAAAGGTAAAAGTTTTTTCACCTTAATGCTAGTGATGAGCCGAACACCCCCGGGTTCGGTTCGCACCAGAACCCGCGAATGGACCGAAAGTTCGCACGAACTTTAGAACCCTATTAAATACAATGGATGCGAATGTTTGAAATCTAAAGTGCTAATTATAACGACTATTATGCATGTTATTGTCCTAAAAAGGGTTTGGGAACCCGGGTTCTGCACCAGGGGACATGTATCAATGCAAAAATACGTTTTAAAAACTGCCGTTTTTCGGGAGCAGTCATTTTAATGATGCATAAAGTGAAAAAAAAAAAGTAAAATATTCCTTTAAATATCGTACCTGGGGGGTGTCTAAAGTATGCCTGTGAAGTGCCACGTGTTTCCCGTGTTTAGAACTGTCCCTGCACAAAATTACATTTCTAAAGGGAAAAAAAGCCATTTAAAACTGCTTGCGGCTTTAATGTAATGTCTGGTCCAGGTAATATGGATGAAAATCTTTAAGAAAAATGGCATAGCTACCCCATCACACCCCCCCCCCCTCCTACCCCAGCCCATTACCAACCCCTTTGGGTCTTGTATGGATATTAAGGGGAACCCCGCACACAAAATAAAAAAGGCCCTATATACTCTGAACAGCCATATACAGGCGGTGCATACAAGACAGGGGCTGTAGGTTTGTTCTTATGTAGAATCTGTTTGTAATTTTGAACAGGTACATTTTTTAAGTGTAGCTCCAGCCCAAAAAATCTATTTTTAAGCTTTTTGGAAAACATAGGGAAGGGTTATCACCCCTGTAACATTTGTTTTGCTGTCTGTGCAGTGTGCACCTGTTCAGAACAGTTCACCTCACTTTCCGTCCTAATGACAAATGTTTTTTGAAAATTTGGTTATTTTATTGAAACAAGAATTGGTGATAAAGCATCAGTGGAGAGGAGACACTTTTTTAACTCTTACAGCAGAGAATTTGCCTTCCTAGGGGTAGATTTCCTCTCACTTCCTGTTGTATCCTTCCGTTTGCAAGGAGTCGTTTGTAAGTTGGATGTTTGAAAGTAGGGGCCTGCCGTATATACTCAGCTGAAATTTGCCCCTTACATGTTGGTGTTGCCACAACACTGTGAGCCCTCACAGTTACTCTTGGTGGGCGCATGAATGGGCCCTGCTGTGAATTATTAGATCAAGAATTGTAATTGCATGCCCCTGTTGAACAGGGGCTGAAAAATTGGGCCTTAGGCACTGGTGCCACAACACTGCAACCCCTCACAGATACTGTACTTGGAACAAAGCAATGAGCCCTGTTGCAAAGTATTGCATCAAAAATTGTAATTACACGCCCCTGTTAAACAGGGGCTGAAAAATTGGGCCTTAGCCACTGGTGCTGGTGCCACGACACTGCAACCTCTCCCAGATACTCTAGTTGGAGTGCAGGCATGAGCCCTGCTGCAAAGCATTGCATAAAAAATTGTAATAACACGCCCCTGTTAAACAGGGGCTGAAAAATTGGGCCTTAGCCACTGGTGCTGGTGCCACGACACTGCAACCTCTCCCAGATACTCTAGTTGGAGTGCAGGAATGAGCCCTGCTGCAAAGCATTGCATAAAAAATTGTAATTACATGCCCCTGTTAAACAGGGGCTGAAAAATTGGGCCTTAGCCACTGGTGGCGGCACCCAGAAACAAAAATGTTCTTCCAAGCTGTTATCATCAATCGGATCATTGAGGAGGAGGAGGATAGTCAGTCAACATAACAGGACAGTCTCAGCATCAGCATCAGTCTTGAAGGGATGTGACATTTGAAAATAAATTAGTCTGTTATATCAGCTTCAGGAGTTTGGTAGCTGGTGGTGATCCAAGACTGGTTCATCTATATGAAGGTCAGTCGATCAACCGAGTCGGTGGACAGGCGCACCCTGTGATCCGTGACAAATCCTCCAGCAGCACTAAATGTGCGTTCTGAAAGAACGCTGGATGCAGGACAGGCCAGTAGCTCAATTGCATACTGTGCAAGCTCTGGCCAGTGATCCATCCTCAAGACCCAGTAAGCCAGAGGATTTTCGGTGGGGAAGGTGTCCAAGTCTGACCTTGCCCCTAGGTATTCCTGCACCATGTATATCAGGCGATGGTTGCTGGAACCGGTCATACCTTGGGGCTGCGGACTAAAGAATTGTCTGAACGCATCGGTCAGACGGCCACCTTCCCCACCGCTCCTTCTTTGACTGACCGAAGCCTCAGCAACTCGTTGTCCAGGACCAGGAGTTTGTAACCTCCCAGTCTCTGGGAACGCGTTGCACAGACCTTTCTGCAAGGCCTCCCGGAGTTGTCTCATCCTCTGCTCCCTCTGCGATTGTAAGATAAGGTCCGCAACCTTACCCTTGTACCGTGGATCAAGGAGAGTGGCCAGCCAGTAATGGTCCCTCTCCTTGATCCGAAGAATACGAGGATCCTTCCGCAGACTTTGCAGGATCAGGGAGGCCATGCAGCGTAGGTTAGCTGAGGCATTCGGTCCGGAGTCCTCTGGGTCACTAAGGACAACATGATCCGCAGCCACCTCCTCCCAGCCACGTACAAGTCCACTGGTTTCTTTCATCCCTAAAAGACTGCTGCTGATGATGCTGAGTGCCAGGCTCCACCTCCATGCTGACACAATCCTCCTCCTCCTCCTCTTCCTGTGCGATGGGTGGGACAGAAGGAACACTGTCTGGGTAAAGGGGGCCTTGAGAGGCAAGGAAGTCCTCCTCTTTCTGCCTCAAGTGCCCTGTCCATTATTCCACGCAGCGTATGTTCCAACAGGTGGACAAGAGGTACAGTGTCACTGATGCATGCACTGTCACTGCTCACCATCCTCGTGGCCTCCTCAAATGGTGCCAGGACAGTGCATGCATCCCTGATCATGCCCCACTGGCGTAGTGAAAAAAAACCGAGCTCCCCTGACCCTGTCCTGGTGCCGTAGTCGCACAGGTACTCATTGATGGCCCTCTGCTGCGTGTGCAGCCGCTGCAGCATGGCCAACGTTGAGTTCCACCTGGTGGGCATGTCACATATAAGGCGGTTCTGAGGCAGGTTCAACTCCTTTTGCAGCTCAGCCAGGCGAGCACTGGCATTATAAGATCTGCGGAAATGCACACAGACTTTCCTGGCCTGCCTCAGGACATCCTGTAAGCCCGGGTACCTGCCCAAGAACCGCTGCATCACCAGGTTAAGGACGTGAGCCACACGGGTCAGTTGTCCCTGTCGGAGCGCGGAGAGGAGGTTGGTGCCATTGTTGCAAACCACCATTCCTGGCTTAAGCTGGCGTGGCGTCAACCACCTCTCGGCCTGCCCCTGCAGAGCAGACAGAACCTCTGCCCCAGTGTGGCTCCTGTCCCCCAAACACACCAGCGCAAGCACGGCATGGCATCTTTTTGCCTGCGTACTTGCGTAGCCCCTTGAACGCCTACGGAGCACCGCTGGTTCCGAGGACAAAGCACAGGAAGAGGCCATGGAGGAAGAAGAAGAGGAGGGGGTGGAGGAGAGAGGTGCGTCACAACCAGTAGTAGCATTTTGGAGGCGTGGCGGCGGAACAACCTCCAACACTACTGCACCTTGTCCTGCATCCTTCCCAGCTGCCAAAAGAGTGACCCAATGGGCCGTGAAAGAAAGGTAATGTCCATGCCTGCTGGACCATGAGTCACCGGTAATATGTACCTTACCGCTGACCGCCCTGTCCAGCGAGGCCAAGACATTGCCTTCCACATGCCGGTAGAGAGCCGGAATCGCCTTCCGTGAGAAAAGTGGCATTTGGGAACCTGCCACTGAGGAACCGCACATTGCACAAATTCACGGAAGGGGGCCGAGTCTACCAACTGAAAAGGCAGCAGTTGAAGCGCTAGCAATTTAGCCAAGCTAGCATTCAACCGCTGGGCATGTGGATGGCTGGGAGTGAACTTCTTTCGACGGTCCAGCAGCTGGGGCAGGGAAATTTGCCTGCTAGAATCGGACGTCGGTGTACTGCTAGCAGAGTGCCCGCAAGTACTTGGCTGTGACACACCTAATTCTACACCTTCATTCCTCTCCGTGCAGGTTTCAGAGAGGACTGAAGGCATAGTGGGGTTGGAGATCCCAGCTGATGCGGTGCAAGGAGAGGTCCGCTTTGTTCTTTGGTGTGGGTCTTTAAGGTAGGCTTGCCAACGAGCTGCATGGCAGGTCAACATATGTCTGGTCAAGCATGTGGTGCCCAAGCGGGTGATGTTTTGGCCACACGATATACGCTTGAGACATATGTTGCAAACAGCAGCTGTGCGATCTGATGCACTCGACTCAAAAAAGGCCCACACCAAAGAACTTTTTGAATAACGGGCAAAGGCAGCGCCCTGCACAGGCGGAGCTCTGCGGTGTGATTCCGTCGGTGTGCTGCCCTTACGCTGGCCCCCCTGAGGGCATCCTGCCTTGTTGGAGATGTGCCTCCTCCTCATCCTCCTCTTCATCCTCCTCCTCTCTCCTATTAGGCACCCACCCAGTGACCTCATCATCCCCTCCCTCCTCATCACTGGAGCCAATCTGGCAGTATGCTGCAGCTGCTGGAACATGACTGCCAGATTGGTGTCCTTCTTGAGCATCCCCTCTGTCTGCTCTCACGCTTCTGCCTTCCTCTAGCTGGGTATCATCATCAGACCCTTCGAAACGCTGGGCATCCTCCTGGAGCATGTACCCAACACTGTGCTCAAACAGTTCAGGGGACTCCTCAGGAGGACATGGTTGGTCTAGGGAAGGAGTGACTGATGATGACATTGATACCAGGGAAGAGGACGCTTTGGCAGCTGCTTTGCCAGTACCCTGAGCCTGGGTGAGAGAGGATGAGGAGGGCTTGGTCATCCACTCTACCAAGTCTTTGGCATGATGCGGCTCAACATGTCCAGCTGCCGAAAAGGACAAGCGTGTCCCATGGCCACGTGCTGATGGCGATGCACCGCGTCCACGACCAGCACTGTTGTCTCTAGACACAGAGCCTGCTTGCCCTCTTTTATTGGCTCCTAACTGTCTGCCTCTCCTTGTTTGCCTTCCAGATATTCTAATGGCCTGCAGGGAGATGAGAAAACCAGCAATAAGGCCTAGCTTCAGGAGTATATTTTGCAGGAATCACACTACGCCTGCTGTAAGTGCTGCAAATGCCTGTTGGTGTAACACACCAGGAAAACACAGCAATACGGGCTAACTTCAGGTGTATAATGTGCAGGAGGCACACTCCGCCCGCTGTAAGTGCTGCAAATGCCTGTTGGTGTAACACACCAGGAAAACACAGCAATACGGGTTAACTTCAGATGTATAATGTGCAGGAGGCTTAGCAACAATGACACTGACACTGTCCCCTGCCTATCCTTCTCTCTCCCTGCACACAAGGTTTATCAAAGAATATGACACTGACACTGTCCCCTGCCTATCCTTCTCTCTCCCTGCACACAAGGTTTATCAAAGAATGACACTGACACTGTCCCCTGCCTATCCTTCTCTCTCCCTGCACACAAGGTTTAGCAAAGAATGTGACACTGACACTCTCCCTGCCTATCCTTCTCTCTCCCTACACACAAGTTTGAGGTACAAATAGCACTGACACTGTCCCTGCCTATGTAACTCTTTCCCTGCACCGGAACACACTACACAAGGCCGCCGCGCTGGCGGCCTTTTATAGTGTGGGGCGTGTGCTAAACCCCCTGAGCTATAATTGGCCACAGGCAACCTGCCTGTGGCCAATTATGGCTCTCCTAGCTGCCGGCGCTGTGATTGGCCAAGCATGCGGGGTCACAGTGCATGCTTGGCCAATCACAGCGCCGGGATTGCACTGCGATGGCGCAGTGTATTGTGGGCCGTTCGCGTCACTCGAATTTGGCGCGAACGGCCCAAATCGTTTGATGTTCGCCGAACGGTCGAACAGCCGATGTTCGAGTCAAACTTATGTTCGACTCGAACACCGAGCTCATCCCTACTTAATGCATCCTATACATTAAGGTGAAAAAACATCAGACGATTCCCCCCCCCCCCCCCCGAGCCCCCGTTTTACTTATCTGAGCCCTCGAAAGTCCCGCGCTCGCCCCCGTCATCCTCCTCGTTTCTGAGCCTGGCCGTTGATTGGCTACACTGGATGGATTGAAAGCAGCGCAGCCATAGGCTCGCGCTGCTGTCCAACACATCCAATGACGCGGCGCGCCGGGGGGCGGGGCCGAGTGATACAGTGAGCGGCTATAGCCGCCGGTTGTATCACTGGAGCGTGCCTGCAAGGACTCGCCACCATGCGAGCTCGCTCGCATATAGGTGGTAAGTTCTTGCGGGGAGGAGCCGAGACAGCCGCCGAGGGACCCCAGAAGACCAGGTTTGGGGCCACTCTGTGCAAAACAAGCTGCACAGTGGAGGTAAGTATTAGCATGTTTGTTATTTAAAAAAACATTTATTTACAACCCCTTTTAAGATAAAAAACCTTCTGCCTTAACAACCACTTTAAGGTTTTATGATGGGAACTAAAGTGTTAACTGTTGTATTCCAAATCCAGTTTCTAACAGTACCAAAGCTATGGCCAGTCTGCTGACTAGCAAGTTTCTAGAGTCTGTAATTTGCCTGGCTGGGTAAATTACCGTTTTTGGTAAAAAATCTTTTAACATGCATTAAGAATCATCCCTAACATTTCTACATAGGAGATTAGATAAATTGGTCTATTATGAAAATGTGAGTAGGGTAGACACTAATGGATCAAATAAATCACCATGCACAAGATTTTTCAGTGGTTATCCTTTATTGTCCATCACCACCAGAGGTTGATCAGGGTAAGTGTGGTGGCCACTGCAACCAAGGTTCCTGCAAGATGTTAGAAGCCAGCAGATTCATCTGCCTCAGTTGTAATGACAACTCTATTTGGACTGACCCTTTAAGATGTACATAGATAAAGCAGGCAGCAAATCAGCCATTGGAGTTGAACTGCTTATGAGGTCTAATCAGTGTTCACATTTTTGCCTGTTTTGTGTATGACATGGTAATATTGCATTTTGTTTAGATTGCTCTTGTCAATACTGTGTAGTGCCACTTTATCAGGTGTCTGGTAAAGGAGACTGGAGTGTTTTATATCCTGATCTGTTTATGACAGCCACACTAGGAGTGGAAGATTGATTTGAATGCGGGGTCCTTGCAGAGCAGAAAGCTGAACTTCATCCTTACTTAGCCTGTCAATAACCTTATCTGCAGCTTAACATCTTTGGTATTCTAATAGGATTTTAGGGTAACTCTGTGTTAAACTTCTGTTTACCTTTCTTCAGACTGCTGCTGTGGACAGATTACAGTGTGGAGCAATTCACTACAAATGCAAAGCATTCTGCACTGTTACTTAAAGGAGATGTATGGGGTTAGGCAGGCCATAAACTGTGTGGATTTCTTTCTTGCAACGTTGGATTACAGAAAATAAATTTGCACAATTCCCCCATCAACACACAGTGCAGACAGGGGAATTCCTCCTGCTGAGAAGTTGTGTTCTCTCCGAGGGGGAAGCCGTCTCCGCCAGCAGATGACAGTGATTACTGCTAGGGGCTGTATATAATCACAAGTAAATCTGGCAGGCTGGTTGTACTCGAGTTGACTGATCAAAATTCGAACTGTCTATAAACAACATTATATAAATAACTCTGGCCGTAGATTGTTCGAATCTTGGCCTGGTTCAGCAGGAACTGACTGAGATTGGAACCGTGTATGGGCATGCTGAATGTACCAAGTTGATCAATCAACTTGGATACAGCCAGCCTGGCAGATTTACTTGCAATTATCGCTAGCGACTGCTATAGCCGCTGGCAATAATCACTGACTTCTTCCGCCGGGGCTAGCTTCCCCCGCCCCACCGTCAGGAGAACACAATGTCTCGGCAAGAGGGATTTCACTTTCTGTGTTGATGGGGGAATAGTTTGAATTTCTTTCCTGCAACCCGTGGTTGTAGAAAAGAAATTTGCACCATCTATGGCCTACCTAAGCCTGAGAACTAATTGATCACATGACGATGATTGCTCAGCTCTCGATATTCTTACTGGAATATTTTGCTGTTACTGTAGCATATAGGCAGATTTTCCCAATACTTGTTATGTGATCACTGGAATCGCACACAGTAATAACTTTTTTTTTCTAAGGTAGAGGGGCAATTGTTTGGAACCCTTGTCGCTTTTTTCTTTTTTTCTTACTTTTTTTTTTGTGTGTGTGTTCCCACTAGTGAGATGTCCCCACTTTCTGTTTGATCATCAACAAAGGGAGTGAGGTAAAATCTCCCCGACCTTCTTTTTTCTTTTATCATTTTTTTTTTTTTTTTTTAAATAAAAAAAAAAATGTTTGACAGGCTTTAAAGCAAACCTGTCAGCTTTCAGAGGAAAAGAAAGCAACACTACCCCACACCAGTGATTGTAATGATTGTTGAGTGTAAGTAATGCTCCGTAGATCCATACAGTAAGGCTGGTGTATGCGAATACCAGCACTCCTGGTGTGTTTTGAGGTGTATGCTTTATGTAGGACAATATAAATCCCAGTGAAAATTATAACAACGTTTTCTTATTACCTTTTAGCTTGTACAGCAGTACCACGGGGCATCCTCCTTACCCTCCTTCTTCAGGCTTTCCTTATCTGCCATCCTTCCCCACACAAGAAACCAATCGCTCAGTCCCCATATCAGAGACGGGTTCTTCAAGCTACAACACTGCCAAACCTGCTGCCCCTTCCTACGGCTTAATAAGTGATTTGCCTTTACCTGTCCCCACTTCTGAGGTGAGTATACAGTCTGAAAAATATGTATAGCTGTGGTTTACTAACTGGAATTGGGAGATGGTGTCCTGCAATTGTGCTATTTCAGATATTGTGTATCTCACAGCTAATTCTAGACTTCTCTTGCACACTTTACATAATAAACAATACAGATGAAAGTGATTACTGTATTTATCGGCGTGTAACACGCACTTTTTTCCCCTGAAAACAGAAGTTAAACAGTGCCTGCGTGTTATACGCCGATATCATGTTCTACCAACAGGAGTCGGGGATCGGGCGGTCCGCCCCAGGAGCCACCCATTGGGGGGGTGTCAGGCTGGCCGTCCCGCCTCCCCTGGCCCTGGGACAGTGCTCCCTGCATAGTCTGAAGTTGAGAAAAAAAAAGTCACTTGCCAGCCCCTTCTACACCGCTCCTTCTGTGTCGGTGTCATTGTAAAACCGAAGCTTGTAAACATCTCTATAGCTCCGTTTTTTATGGCTGCTCTCCACCTCCTCTGAGTGTAGCTTTGATTGGAGGAGGAGAGCGGTCACATGACCATCTGTAAAACATCAGAGGAGAGCAGTCATGTGACCAGGTCGGTGAACAAAAACTGAGCTATTGAGGTATATGGAAGCTTCGTTTTGCAATAGGAGGGACACAGGAGGAGCAGTGTGGAAGGGGCTGACAGTGATTTATTTTTTTACTTGACTGTAGAGAATGCTGGCAGCCTGTCCCAGGAGACTGGGGGTCTCCTGGGAGTGCAGAGGGGCTGTGTACTGGATGGGGGGATGTATAATGGGGGGGCTGTATAATGTATGGGGGGGGATGTATACTGGGAAGGGTGTGTACTGGATGGGGCGGATGTATAATGTATAGAGGGGCTGTGTACTGGATAGGGGGGATGTATAATGTATGGGGGGTGCTGTGTACTGGATGGGGAGGGAGTAAAAATGTATGGGGGGGCTATGTAATGGATGGGGGATGTGTACTGGATAGGGGGGATGTATAATGGATGGGGGGGGTCTGTGTACTGTAAAGGGGGCTGTGAATTTTTTTCCCCTTGAACTCCCCTCTTAAAATTGGGGTGCATGTTATACGCCGATAAATACAGTAATTTTTTCTTTAGGCCGGCCATACATGGATTGAAATTTTGCCGGTTCAGCAGGGACCGGCTAAGATTCGATCCATGTGTGACCAGGCTGATTGTACCCAAGTCAATCCATCGATCAACTTGGACACAACCAGCCTGTTGATTTTTTTTTTTTTTCCACAGCTGCATTAGGGGCTTTTAGAGGTGGGAGCAGAGACTCTTTATAACAATGGGGGGAGGGCATAGCAGCAACAGCTTGAATGACACACAGACACAGTCTTGGGTAAAATTCAGAGACAGAAACACTAAATAACTGGGTGGGGGGCTTGTCAGCAGGAGGCAGAGAAACAGCAATACGTTGATCTTCCCAGTGAAGAGCTGTGCAAGGGGGCATGTCCACAGAAGTCTGACCATTGAAATACAGGCAGGCTGTACTCCCAAGTAGAATGAAAAGACGCAAACTGAGCATGCTGAGTTGGATGTGGTTCCATGCCCTGGCGTGGTCAGTTTGCAATAGGAAAGCAGGGGGGTTGGAAGAATCGTCGGGTATTTCACATAAAGGAAGCAATACAAACAGTTTTTAATACAAGTACATGGTAGAACGGACACATATCGGGAATATAAAATGCTGGAGTAACCTATTTTCTTTTAGAGGGTAAAAGGATCAGACTGTGTGTAAGGCTGGGTTCACACCTATGTGAATTGGATGCGGGTTTTCCACCGCATCCAATTCGCATAGCAGGAGATTGTGACCGGTTCACAATCGGGGTTGCTCCGGAGCGGCTTGTACAGAAAAAACACTGCGTCTTTGGCTCTATTTCAGGGCCGAATTCAGGCAAAGATTCGGCCCTATTTCGTCTCTGAATCGGAGAACAGGGACGCACAGCATTCCTGTAGGATCCGCGGCCATTTCCATTGTGAACTGAGCCTAAATGAGAGTTCTTCGACACGAAGTTCCTCTGAAGATCTCCTCCTCTCACCCTGGAGAGCAGGCACCAAGTTTTCTCAGGCAGTGAGAAGATGATTAGCGATATTGTGCAAGATTGTTCTTACTGCAGACGTTGTTATAACTGTACACACAGACTGCCTCATCACCTTACAAAAGATTTAGATGGAGGTTTTTGTTGCTAAAGAATCCCAATTAATACATATGTTTTGCTTGGATTTATGTTTAGGTGGGCATTAACGGCTTTACATACAAGATGCCTGATCTCCCCGATACTTTCCCTGAACTCTCGGAATTAAGGTAACTGTTTATGAAAATGTTTATTGAACTGTCAGTGGAGCTTGCCTTGATTGTAGAGATTTAATTGCTAGGTTTTTACTTAAATAAGGAAATATGAATATTGGGTTCTTTATTTACGCTATTTGTTTTATATCATAGCACCAATTGTAATTCATTGAAAGTGTCATAATAATTGCATTTTGCATGTAAAACAACATTCATGGAGCTTAATTCAAATTTGTGATGCAGATCCCTAAGAGCATTTAAGTATTCCTCGTCATTTTTGTTTAAGAATAATAGAAAATTTAATTTTGCTTTAACAGATGTGTGTTGTCGGATTATCCGATCGCGTGTACACAAGTCCATCGGACAAAACTCCAAAGTACAAACACGCATGCTCAGAAGCAATGCTAACCATAAAACAACATAAGCAGAAGTTGCCCAAAGGGTGGCGCTAAAGAGCTGAAAAAACCACGTAGTTTCATGTTTGTTGGCCAACAATTCTTTGCCGTTTTGTATGCAAGACAAGTTCCCGGCCACGCCCTTCGGACAAAAGTCCTACGCTTTGTCCACAGAAAATCTGATCGTGTGTACCAGGCTTTACCTTCAACCTCTGTCCAATAGCCACAACAGGAAGTGAAAAAATTCCTTGGTGAGGGTGAACAGAACAAGTGTCCCCACTGAAAGATTTCTCCTGTATTACTGTTCTGGGGACAACCCAAAATCTTTCACTTTGACTCTCTGTGATAACCGTAAACAGGGACAAATACAGAGGGTGAATCTCCCTAACAGGGACACAGACAGCAATAAAAACCTGAAAACCTGAAAGGTGTTCTAATGAGTCTGCATTCTATCCAAAACGTAAAAAATAAATAAAAAAAGTTGCCTTTTTTTTTTATATACTTTTAAATATAGTCCCAGTTCTACTTTTCTGTTTGGTTATTTCTAATGGTTTATCACATTAAAAAGACTCCTACTATTAGCCCCATAACTATCCACAGTCACATTTTAGGCTGCTGGTGATGCAGAAAGGAAGATTTTTTGAGACCCGTTAAACCCTTTTGTGACTAGAGGTCTTTGATGCCTATAATAAAGTGTTACTAAAGTCAAATTTTTTATAATTTTTTTTTAATCAAAATCACTAACATGTTATACTCCCCTGCTCTGTGCAGTGGTATTGCACAGAGAAGCCCCAATCCTCCTCTTATTGGATCCCCTAGCAGCGATCCTGGCTCCTCCTCTTCTTCGTCTGCCCCCATAGCCAGCTGCTTGCTATGGAGGTCCATAGTGCCTGTGCTCCTGAGCTGTGTGTCTATGAAACCGCACACCATAGACTTACACAGCGGGACTTAGGGGGCCCCCCCACCCCCACTTCCTCATCACTGTATTTGTTTGCCAATGGCTCCTGCTGCTGCTCGAGTGCTGTGTGAAGAGGCAGAGAGAGAATAGATGCAGCCGTGCACAGCACTGAATCCCATTCTTCCCTCTCTTCCCCTTCACAAAGGGAAGTGGGGGTGGGCGGGATGTAGAAAATGTTTTTTACCTTTAATACAAGGAATGCATTAAGTTTAGAAACGTTTTTCGCTTTAGTCCAAATTTTGACTTAACAACAACGCGATGACTAGTTTTCCTATACACACTGAGTGCACAGACAAATCAATATACTAACAGCTGTTTACAGAGAAAGACATGTGATTACCATGACCTGACATGATCACATGCTGATAAAGTCCTAATTGTGGGTAGTGGAGCTGTCAGTCACAGCCCAGTCTGACAGCTAACAGCCATGCAGAGTGTCAATTAAATATAAGCTTCCAGTTAACTTGTGTACTTATTAAAAATATTTAAACGTTTAATTGAATTTGTATCACGGTTAGTTATAGCCTCCTGCAATCTTCCACTGAGCAAGACTGAGACTGTCCAGTGGGAGGGACAGCCCTTTATGACTTTACTGTGTTACACAGTGCTGTGGATCTAGAAAATGAGCTTGATGATTGGAGGGGAAAGCACAGAGATGACCTCACCAGGGAGCTTCTGCTCTATTGCTATTCAGTTCAAGTGACTAAGCTGTATTACTTGGGCTGCAGTGGTAAAATGTAAATGGTCAGAACTTTTTGTATAAAAACTGACAATGGTGTCTTTATTAGAAAACTGGCTGAACAGCAGTGCCGTTTTTTGGCTTTGTCTGCACTTATGTTTTAAGTCCTTTTTGCAACAGCTAAAATGTTTAGAAACCGTTTCTTATCCCATTTGGCAGAGCTTTCCTTTAAATACATGGCTATTTTATTAAATGTGTATACCCATGTTCTCCATCTCTGTGCTGCAGATTTCAGTCATTTAATATTTCTCTTACAGTGTGTCCCAGCTCTCCGAAATGATTGAGCAGGAAGATGTTCTTCTGGAACAGTTTGTTAACCTGCCACAGTTAAAGCAGATAATATCTGATAAGGAGGATCTGGTGAAAAACATAGAGGAACTAGCAAGTAAGAATGGCCATCTATCTATGTTGTGTGTAATCTGTCTACGAATTCCTCTATTTTATTTTTTTCCCTACTCTTTTAGAAAAGAATCTTATGCTGGAGCCCATTCTAGAGTCAAAACGGCAGGCACTTTTAGACAAAGTAAGCTTGACAAAGCTCATGTTTGTTGGGATTGTATCATTGCTATTTTGTCTTCATGTTTGTGTTCTTGTGTGTTTTTTCTTCCAGTATGAGCTTCTCACACAAATGAAATCAACATTTGAAAAGAAGTTACAAAGACAGCATGAGCTGAGTGAGGTATTTTATTTTCTGTATTGTATCTGTATGGGCAAACCTGACTAAATACTGCAAAGTGTTTCCCAGAAAATTTTCATCTGTTTACCTCCCTGGTTTAGTTAGTTTTCTGCTAAGAACTTTTTTCTAACTTAAAGCAGAGGTCCGCCAACTGCTGCAAAAATTAAAAGCCATCAGCTGCACATACTGCAGCTGCTGACTTTTAATATTAGAACACTTACCTGCCCTGGAGTCCAGCGATGTCGGAGCCGCAGCTGATGTTTCCATCAGCTGTCGGGTGCTGCCACCTCCTTTGCGAGTAAGGGGGGGGGGCGGGGGCGCGTACCTGCCAGGTGAACACAATTATTACTGTTGGTGGCTATAAGCCACTGGTGATAATCGCATGAAAATCTGACATGCTCGTTGTGCCCAAGTCTTACAACAATCAAATTGGGTACAATTAGCCTGCCCATAAATGGTTTGAATCTTGGCCGGTCCCTGCTGAACTACCCGAGATTCAAACCGATCTATGGATGGCTGTGTATGGTGCTAAGCCCCGTCCAACTACCATCCTTCTGTCCAGGTAATGTGTTTCATTGGTCATTGTATAAGTTGAGGAGGATGCAAACGGACTGACATGTTCACTTTAAAGCTGAACTCTGGTCAGCTTATGAAAAAGGTTTGTGTGCCCCCATTCCCCAATTTACTAAAGCTAATCTGAATGTGACTACCCAATTTTGCCCAGTATGGTAATGGCTGTGCCGCAAATACATCTTTGTATGTGCCAGACAAAATGGACAATGCTACCTTGGCTGAGAGTTTTCATCCTGGGCAAAATATGATTCATAATACTATTATTTTTAATGAAATAATGCAGCTAGTGTCAGTTAGGAATGTTGCTAATAACGGTGAATTAAAGCCATTCAGTTTTCCTGAAAACACCCATAATTCCCATTTTGAACTTGGTGCTTGCTATGCAGAGCTCTACAGAGAAAAGAAGATTTAAAGAACAGCCACGGTTCTTAGCTGTGCTAGTTCAATATTCTTAAAAAATATTTTACTCTTTCGTCCATGGACCGACACAGCTTCTCTATTGACAAAGTGGGTATTATCCGTTAATTAGGAGTGACTAGGCAGAAAAACTTGTAAAAAGTGTTGCATCACACCTTCTACAGTACCGCCCAGGGGGCGGACCCTCTGGGTATACCCTCTCAGTCTGCATCTTCGCAGATCAGTTTTTTTCTGTCTAGCAAGGAGTAGGACATGGCTCCCTTCGGGCCCATTGGTCCGGGGAAAAAAGATATATATATATATATATATATATATATATATATATATATATTGTGAGGGGGTTAGCTCGGCAGCGGGTGTGTGTGACCCCCGGGATGGGCTCCCCACACAAAAACAGGCCCAGCAAACGGAGGTTGTGGTTTTCAAAATCAAAAAAAAGGTGCGGTTTATTTTCTATTTACAGTGACAAAACACAGCAAAGCCAAAAGAAACATAAACAAAATAAATCCTGGTCAACTTGACCTCTGACTAAACATACAGGTTTCCTAACTAACAACTGGGATCAGCCTAGTGCTGTCCTAGTCCCTAAGTCCCTGGTTTTAAATGTCCAAGCAAATAGCCACACAGGCTTTGTCTCACCGCACAGGGGTTCACTCTCCCTAGACAGTCCACACAGGTCTGGTTCCAGGCATGAGCTAACATCTAATGAAGCTGGGAGTTCTTATAGAGGCCTAAATGAGCTGACAAGCTTCAGCTGGTCTCATCAACTCCCTGTCTGCACAACGCCCCACACTCTCCCTAGACATATGAGTCATCCATGAGCCCACTAGCCTTAGCTGGGCTTATACAACTCTCCACCTAGTTGTATAAGTCGGCGTAAAGCCTGAATCTGGGCGAAATATATCTACCCCCCCTGGATGCAACCAGGTGACTTTACCTTCCTGCTGTCACATACCCCCCCCTCTTGTTTTAACCTCGGGGTTGGAACACCAGCAATCAGGCATTCATGTACTCGAGACAAAGCATCCACATTCCCCATTTGAACGCCAGGGCGATGCTTTACTGTGAAGTTGAATTCCTGGAGGGCCAGGAACCACCTATTCACTCTTCGATTTGTTTCCTTGTTTTGAGCCATCCACTTTAACGGAGCGTGATCCGTAACCATGTCAAAGTGCCTACCTAGCAGGTAGTACCGAAGGGAATCTAGAGCCCACTTCACCGCTAAACACTCCTTTTCAACGGTGGCGTAATTTACCTCATGGGACTTCAACTTCCTGCTGAGGTAAATGACTGGGTGCTCTTCCCCGTTCCAGACCTGGGACAATACTGCTCCTAACCCCACATCTGACGCATCACTTTGTACGACAAAGTCTTTAGAGAAGTCGGGTGAGTACAACACTGGCTGGCTACATAAGGCTTGTTTCAAGAATTGGAATGCTGCCTCAGCCTCGGGGGTCCATTTAATCATGACCGACCCTTTCCCCTTCGTTAGGTTGGTTAGGGGCACAGCCTTAGAAGCAAAGTGGGGAATGAATCGCCGATAATACCCAGCGATTCCCAGAAAGGCTCGTACCTGCTTCTTGCTGTTGGGACGTGGCCAACTCTGGATGGCCTCGACTTTGTTGAGTTGGGGTTTTATTACTCCCCTCCCAATGGTGTACCCAAGATATTTGGCCTCCTCCTGCCCAATGGTACACTTCTTGGGGTTAGCCGTAAACCCCGCTTCCCGAACAGAGTCCAGGACTGCTTGCACTTTTGGCAGATGTGAGGCCCAATCTGTGCTATGGACAATTACGTCATCCAGGTAAGCCGCAGCATACTTCCGATGGGGCCTCAGCATCTGGTCCATTTTCCGCTGGAATGTGGCCGGCGCATTCTGTAACCCGAACGGCATTCTTTTATATTGGAACGCCCCGTCTGGGGTTACAAATGCGGTTTTCTCTTTGGCCAATTTGGCCAGGGGGATTTGCCAATACCCTTTTGTGAGGTCAAGAGTCGTCATGTATCGGGCTGTTCCCAGCCGGTCGATCAACTCATCTATACGTGGCATGGGGTAGGTGTAAAATTTTGTAACTTTGTTCAACTGACGAAAATCGTTACAAAATCGCCAGCTCCCATCCGGTTTAGGCACCAACACAATGGGACTAGACCAATCACTTTGGGACTCCTCTATCACCCCTAAGTTCAGCATTTTCTGTACTTCCTCCCGTATTGCCTCCCGTCGGGCCTCTGGGATCCGATAGGGTTTTAACTTCACCCTTTCACCGGGCGGGGTAATGATGTCATGCTCTACCCCAAATGTTTGTCCCGGCAGCTCAGAGAATACCTCCTTGTTGCGAAGCACAAACTCCTTAACCTCCTGTTGTTGGGGTTGTGACAAGGTGGCTGCTATTCCAACCTCAGGAATCACGCAACCAGTTTGAGCTGGTGACCAAGTGTCTGCGACTAGGGACTCTCTATCCCTCCAGGCTTTCAACAGATTAACGTGATAGATCTGTTCGGGCTTTCGCCTTCCTGGTTGTCTGACCTTGTAATTCACTTCGCTCACTTTTTCCATTATCTCGTAGGGGCCTTGCCATTTGGCAAGGAATTTACTTTCAACCGTAGGGACAAGTACCAGTATCCTATCCCCCGGGGAAAAGGTACGGGTCTTGGCTCCACGGTTGTACACTCTCTGCTGTGCTAACTGCGCTTGGGCCAAATGTTCCTTCACGATGGGCATTACCTGTGCAATTCGGTCTTGCGTCAGGGCGACATGCTCAATCACACTCCTGTGGGGAGAACTCTCACTTTCCCAAGTTTCCTTGGCAATATCCAACAGCCCTCTTGGGTGTCTCCCATACAGTAACTCAAAGGGGGAGAATCCCGTAGAGGATTGGGGCACCTCCCTAATAGCAAACATCAGATAAGGAAGTAGACAGTCCCAATCCTTTCCATCTCTATCCACCACTTTCTTCAACATTTGTTTTAGGGTTTTGTTGAATCTTTCAACCAGCCCATCGGTTTGGGGGTGATACACAGATGTACGTAATTGCGTCACTTTGAACAATTTACACAGCTCTTTCATAACCCGGGACATAAAGGGTGTACCTTGGTCCGTAAGCAGTTCTTTACAAATACCCACCCGGCTAAACACAAGAGATGGCTCTTTGGCTATGGTTTTGGCCGAGGTATTTCGGAGAGGGATCGCTTCTGGATAACGGGTGGCATAGTCCATTATAACTAATATGTACTGGTGCCCCCTAGCGGACTTGATTATAGGACCTACCAAATCCATGGCGATCCTCTCAAACGGGACCTCAATGATGGGTAGAGGGACCAGTGGGCTACGGAAATGTGGCATCGGGGCCGACCTCTGACACACAGGGCAGGAGGAACAATAATTTTCTATGTCCTTCATCACCCCCGGCCAATAGAATCTCTGTAATACCCTCTCTCGGGTTTTCTCTGTCCCCAGATGACCTCCAAGAATGTGCCCATGGGCCAACTCCAACACCAACTTCCTGTAAGGTTTGGGCACCACAAGCTGCTCAACGGTTTCTTCTGCCCTTTTTGCCACCCGATACAGTAGGTCCTTCTCTACGCTGAAGTATGGGTAAGTGCAGGTATTATCTGGGTTCACTAACTCGCCATCTATTTTCACTACGTTTTCCCGTGCCTTTATTAGGGCGGGGTCTTTCAACTGTTCTGTGGCAAAGTTTGCCCTGTGAACCTCAAGATCAGAAAACTCCACAGACGGTAGGTTTTCGTCTGAGGAGGTGGGCTCCTCTCCAGTTTCTTGAGTCTCCCCTGCCAATACTGATAAGGGAAATTCCGGAGAGTCCTCACCACTCTCAGGGGAGTTCTGGCTATCACATTCCTGGTACACAGGGGCACCAGTGGGGGGCTCAGGATCATCCCACAGTTCCCAGAACTTCGGAAAATCCCTTCCCACAATGGCGTCATACGGTAACTGAGATACTAAGCCCACTGGATGAGAGAGGGTACCTTTGGGGGTCTCGAAACACACTGTAGTCACTGGATACTCTCGGGTGTCCCCATGCACACAAATAACAGCTACCTTGCTATTCCCAGAGACCTCTGTTTTAACTAACTCAGCCTTTATCAGGGTCACAAGGCTACCTGAATCCAGCAATACCACAACATTTCTACCATTAACACACATTTTGCATAAATGTTTCTCAGTTCCTCGAATGGCAGTGCATGCGACTGTCGCACACAGCGACTGACGTCTGCCCGTCAGAAAGTCACACTGCATGGGTTCCTCCACAACCGGGCAATTGGCTGCAATATGTCCCGCTTGCCGGCAGCGGTAGCAAACTATCCTTCTTGCCGCCTCTTGAGCCGCTGATTTCCCAGGCTGTTCTCGCCAAACTTGGGGTAGAGCTCCCACCCTCTCACTCTCTCCACCCTTACCCCTTGGAATCCTCTTATCCGCCCCTGGGGATGGTCTGGTCTTAGGGTGGAAAGTCCGAGTGTCTCTGGAAGAGGCCGTCAGGTTCTCTGTAGCCAAGTATTTCTCCACACGATCCACAAGACCATCGGCCGTCTCTGGGTCTCCATGGCTTACCCACTTTTGGATGGCAGTAGGAAGAGCTCTCAAAAACCGATCCATTACAACACGTTCCACAATCTTTGGTGCGGACAAAGTCTCTGGCTGTAGCCACTTTCTGCTCAGGTGAATGAGATCATACATTTGAGACCTGGGGGGTTTTCCAAGCTGGAAAGTCCAGTTATGCACACGCTGAGCCCGGACAGCCTGGGTGACACCCAGCCTTGCCGATATCTCAGCTTTTAGCATCACATAGTCTTTTGCTTGGTCAGGCTCTAGGTCATAGTAAGCCTTCTGCGATTCACCAGTTAACAGAGGAGCCACCAGTCCAGCCCACTGCTCCTCAGGCCACTTTTCTCTTTCAGCAGTCCTTTCAAATGTGGTCAAAAATACCTCTGGATCATCCTCTCCAGTCATTTTTGTCAATAAACGACTCACCCCAAAGGACGCGGTATTAGTGGGACGGCTTTCCTCACTGGTCTGCGGACGTTGCTGCATTACTGCTTCCATTTGTTGTAGTCTCTGCTCTTGCTTCTGTAACAGGTCTATGAAGCGGGCCTCAGATTGCTGCTGGGCTTGTTGCTGAGCTTCCAGACTCTGTTGGTGAGCTTGCTGCTGGGCTGCAAGGCTCTGTTGATGAGCTTGCTGCTGGGCTGCGAAGTTCTGTTGTTGAGCTGCAGGGCTCTGTTGATGAGCTGCAAGGCTCTTTTGCAAACCTGCATTTGTCTGCTGTTGATTGGCATTTGCTAGAGCCAGCTGCTTCAGTATCTCCTCCATGCTGGCTTAAAAAAAACTGCCACTGGTTCTCCACCAACTGTGAGGAGGTTAGCTCGGCAGCGGGTGTGTGTGACCCCCGGGATGGGCTCCCCACACAAAAACAGGCCCAGCAAACGGAGGTTGTGGTTTTCAAAATCAAAAAAAAGGTGCGGTTTATTTTCTATTTACAGTGACAAAACACAGCAAAGCCAAAAGAAACATAAACAAAATAAATCCTGGTCAACTTGACCTCTGACTAAACATACAGGTTTCCTAACTAACAACTGGGATCAGCCTAGTGCTGTCCTAGTCCCTAAGTCCCTGGTTTTAAATGTCCAAGCAAATAGCCACACAGGCTTTGTCTCACCGCACAGGGGTTCACTCTCCCTAGACAGTCCACACAGGTCTGGTTCCAGGCATGAGCTAACATCTAATGAAGCTGGGAGTTCTTATAGAGGCCTAAATGAGCTGACAAGCTTCAGCTGGTCTCATCAACTCCCTGTCTGCACAACGCCCCACACTCTCCCTAGACATATGAGTCATCCATGAGCCCACTAGCCTTAGCTGGGCTTATACAACTCTCCACCTAGTTGTATAAGTCGGCGTAAAGCCTGAATCTGGGCGAAATATATCTACCCCCCTGGATGCAACCAGGTGACTTTACCTTCCTGCTGTCACAATATATATATATATATATATATATATATATATATATATATATATATATATATATATATATATATAATTTTTTTTTTTTTTTTATTTATTTTTTTTTGCTACATTTGTTGTTTCCTGCGATCTTCGATCAACTGCCGACTGGGTGACAGGCTGGATCCTCGATCCTTGTAGTCTCCCCAGTTTCGTCCATCGAGCGTGTGCCGACCCTAGCTACGCGCTGGGTTTTCCACGACATGCCCGTCGCTCCACGGGTGGCCGGTGAGCTTGCGCTCCAGGGCCTGCATCGGACCGCTCAGCTTCGGCTGACCTTACGGCCGAGTCGCAGCAGCCTGGCCGGTGAGCTTACGCTCCAAGGCTTGCATCAGACCGCTCAGCTTCGGCTGACCTTACGGCCGAGTCACAGCAGCCTGTCCGGTGAGCGGCATGCTCCAGGGCATACATATGATCGTCCCTTCTGGGTCCAATCACAGCATGCCTGGCCAACAGTCACCTTCCGTGCGCGGACGATGATCTGTTTGGAATGTCTTCCAGCAGAATACATGCAGGATAGGTAAGTAAAACTCCCCTGCCTCGGCTGGGTGATTTAGCTGGACATTCCTGGAGAGATCAAGTAAGTGGTTGTGGCCCCTTTCTTCCCTCTCTCCCTGCCTTTCCCTCCTCCCTGGGCTTCTAGCTAAAGGTTGCTGGGTGCTGGGGGTCACCTAGGGGGTCCCACTGGAGCGGGGCTGGCTGTAACTAACATTTAAAAGAAATGTCATTTTTTCTTACCTGTGTTTGTGTCCTTCCTCCTCCATGCTGTCGGCGGCCATTTTGAGGTGGTCCATGCCAAGTTTGGTCTCTTGTGACTGCCCGGCGGCCATCTTCCTGTGGTTCGGCCACACCCACTGGCCCCTATCAGCTGATCGGCGGCCATGTTTGTCCACCCTGTATGCAGATATTGCCGTTCGGCGGCCATCTTTTTGTGGGCTATGGCTGTTTGACCTCTATCTTCTGTCGGCGGCCATTTTCTTAGAGCCCACATTATCTTCCATACAGACGTTTTTGGCAACCATTTTGCGAGGAGCCTCCGGCCTCTAGGGTGCATTACACTGGCGCGAAAATTCACACAGGAAGTGCTGATAAAAGAAGCAGACTGACACAGCAGCAGGGGGACAGCATCACAGGCGCAGCATAGCAGTACCTATCCAGGGTGGTGAGTCCTCTGGGTGACCCAGCCTCTCTGCAGCACAGGAGGGTGGCCTATTGATATCTTGCCTGGAGCCCTGTGGGTGTCAGCGTGTGGTCAGCATGGCATCTGAGCCAGATGTCTTCTCCCCTGAAACACCAGATTTAGCAGCTGGTGTCCCTGAGGTGTCTATGGACGCTATGTCGGCAATCCTAGAGGCGTTTGCTGCCAGGGTGGAAGCAGCACACGGGAATACAGGGGGTAATAAACGCCCCCGTCCCCTGCAATCTTCTGGGGATATTTCTGATGCAGAACCAGGTCCAGCTACGGCTCGTGGCCCAGATGCTGATGCATCAGAGACTGCAGACCGTGACCGATCGGACAGTGAGGAGGACTCCAAGTCCAGGTCAGTACGCGAGACGGCTTTGGTATCTGACCTTATTACTGCAGTGCGGGATACGCTAAAGTTGGAAAAGACTGCAGAAGTAGCAGATACTCCAGTCCCCTTTGGGTTTCGTAAACCTGCCCGCACTGCTAAGGTGTTCCCTTGTGTGTCTTATTTTGACAAACTCTTATACAAGGAATGGGAGAACCCACTGAGGGTCTTTACAGCCCCAAAAAGGTTTGCAGTACGGTACCCCTTTGAGGAGAGTTTTCTGAAGATATGGACCTCTCCCCCTATAGTGGACCCTTCGGTGTCCAGACTTAATAGAGCCACCACTATTCCAGTAGAAGGGGCTCCTGTTTTCAAGGACCCTGTGGATAAGAAGGCTGAAGCACTCGCTCGCTACCTATACTCAGTGGTAGGCTCGGCAGTACGCCCGGCATTGGCGGGGGCCCCTAGTGTCTCACACACTTACTGAATGGGCAAAATTGCTACTCCAGGGGTTAAAGGAGCGAGATGCTCCTCCTAATGAGATAACTTTGGCCGACCAGTTGATCCAGGGCCTTAAGTTTGTCTGCGAGTCAGACATGGATACTATTCCCCTGCTGTCAAGAGCTTCGGTTTATGCAGTAGCAATACGCCACCTGATCTGGCTAAAGGGCTGGTCTGCGGACCAGACTTCCAAGAAAGCCCTGTTGGATCTGCCTTTTAAGGGCGACAGACTTTTTGGGGCTTCTCTGGATGACATCATCAAGGATGCCACAGGAGGTAAGAGCACTTTGCTTCCCCAAACTAGCAAGGGTTTAGGGACCACGCCAAGGGCAAGGGCCCTCCTTTACTGCACGTAAGCGTTTTTTTCGCCCCCTTAAGGCGACAGGGAAAACACCCCAGGCCGATAAAGCGCCTGCCCAAGGACAGAAGCGTCCTTGGTCCCGCAGACCCAACAAGCCTGCGGACAAATCTGCGTCCACATGAAGGTCCGCCCCCACCCAGCTCTCGGGTGGGGGGACGTCTTCGCAAATTCGCGACTCAGTGGACTGCTCTAGTCTCCGACAGGTGGGTTTGTGAAGTAATCTCCTCAGGCTACAAGATAGAATTTCTCTCTTGTCCACCAGACAGATTCATCACCTCCAATCTCCAGCTACTACCGACCCGTCGGGAGGCCCTGTATGGGGCGGTCCAGGGTCTACTGGAACGCGGGGTAGTTATTCCAGTTCCAGAACGGGGTCAGGGTTTTTACTCAAATCTGTTCATTGTGACGAAGAAGGAGGGGGTTTGTCCAATCTTGGATCTCAGAGCCCTCAATTGCTTTGTGAAGGTACAAAGATTTCGGATGGAGTCAGTTCGATCTGTAGTCACGGCTCTCCATCCGGGGGACTTTCTGGCTTCCTTGGACATCAAGGACGCATACCTGCATGTCCCCATATACTCCAGACACCAGAGGTTTCTGCGATTTGCTATCGGGAAGAACCACTACCAGTTTGTGGCCCTCCCGTTTGGCCTTGCCTCAGCACCCAGGACGTTCACCAAGGTGCTCGCTCCGATTCTGGCACTTCTGAGACAGCGGGGTATCGCTATCACAGGTTACTTGGACAACCTTCTGCTGAAGGCCCCTTCAAGCTCAGAATTAGAGGTAAGCGTGTCCATTACCTGTCAGACTCTTCGAGACTGTGGTTGGATACTAAACACGCAAAAGTCAGTATTGGTGCCCACTCAACGCCTAGTGTACCTGGGGTTGATTCTGGATTCCTCAGAGGCAAAGGTATTCCTCCCTGTGGAGAAGTTGCAGAGCCTCCGGGCTGCAGTACGGCAGCTGACTTCCAGGAATTGGTCGTCACTCCGTTTTTGCATGCGAGTGTTGGGCCTCATGGTAGCCTCCTTCAAGGCGGTCCCATATGCTCAATACCACACTCGAGTGTTACAGAAGGAAGTTCTGTCCAGATGGAACAGATGCCCTTCATCTCTGGATTATCAAATCCGAGTGAGCCACCTAGTCAGGAGATCCCTAGTATGGTGGCTGACAGCATCGGCTCTAATGGCCGGGAAGTCATTTCTTCCGGTTTACTGGATAGTGATCACGACGGACGCCAGCCTTACAGGTTGGGGGGGAGTCTGGGGTGTCCAGTCGGCGCAGGGTCGCTGGACCCCAGAGGAAGCCCTCCTGCCGATCAATGTCCTGGAGATCCGGGCGATCAAGCTGTGCCTCTTCAAATGGTCTCAGAGACTGCAAGGGCGTCCAGTCAGGATCCAGTCAGACAACGCCACAGCAGTGGCATATGTCAATCATCAAGGAGGAACAAGAAGCTCAGCTGCAGCATCAGAGATCGCTCGCATCCTGAAGTGGGCAGAGAGGAGCGTACCGGCACTGTCGGCCGTGTACATTCCGGGTGTGGAAAACTGGCAGGCGGACTACCTGAGCCGCCAGATGCTGGACCAGGGAGAATGGTCCTTACACCCGGAGGTGTTCCAACTCCTCTGCCAAAGATGGGGCACACCAGACGTAGATCTTCTGGCTTCCCGACTCAATCGGAAGGTATTGAGATTTGTGGCCCGGTCAAGAGACCCATGGGCAGACGCAACGGACGCGTTGGTAGCATCGTGGGGTCAGTATCGGCTAATCTATGCCTTCCCTCCCTTAAGGCTTCTTCCTCTTCTGCTCCGCAGAGTGGAGGCAGAGGGAATTCCAATGATCCTAATCGCTCCAGATTGGCCTCAGCGTCCTTGGTACGCCGATCTAGTACGTCTGGTAGCAGACGTCCCCTGGCGCCTACCACTACGGAAGGACCTGCTATCGCAAGGTCCCATATTCCATCCTGCTTTACAGTCATTGGCTTTAACGGCATGGCTGTTGAGAACCAGGTACTGAGAGACCGGGGCCTGTCAGACTCAGTAATCTCTACTATGAGAAGTGCTCGAAAACCGTCCTCTAGGAAGGTCTATCACCGCACTTGGAGGGCCTACATCTCCATGTGTGAGGAAATGAAATGGCATCCGCGTACCTATTTGGTTTCCAGAATCCTGCTGTTTTTACAGCATGGGGTGGACCAAAGGCTTGCCCTAAGTACGATTAAGGGACAGATATCTGCCCTGGCTGTCTTTTTTCAGCGACCCCTGGCGACTCACTCTCTCGTGAGTACATTTGTGCAGGGGGTCCGACATGTGGCCCCTCCGGTCCGTCCCCCGTTACCTCTGTGGGACTTGAACCTGGTCCTCTCGGTGCTTCAGAAGGCACCGTTTGAGAATATTAGAGATATTCCCCTGTTGACACTTTCTCAGAAAGTGGTCTTTTTGGTGGCTGTTACGTCAGTTAGACGAGTCTCTGAGCTGGCAGCCTTGTCCTGCAAGGCTCCCTATTTGATTTTCCACAAGGATAAGATGGTGCTGCGGCCGCAGCCTTCCTTTCTTCCGAAAGTCGTTTTGGCTTTTCATTTCAACGAAGACATTGTACTTCCATCCTTGTGTCCTCAGCCGTCGAATCCTAAGGAGTCGGCGTTGCATTCCTTGGACGTTGTCCGAGCTTTGAGAGTATACCTATCTGCTACTTCCCTGTTCCGGAAGTCAGACTCACTGTTTGTTTCGGTGGCTGGTCCCAAGAAGGGCCAAGCAGTCTCATCGGCCACCATCTCTAGGTGGATCCGACAGATAGTAATCCAGGCTTACGCCTTAAAGGGTCAGGCGCCCCCCTTTCCTGTCACGGCGCATTCGACCAGGGCAATAGGTACCTCTTGGGCTTTCCGACATCAAGCGTCTGTTTCCCAACTATGTAAAGCGGCGACTTGGTCGTCCGCTCACACTTTCACAAAATTCTACAAGGTTGATGTAGGTGCATCTTCGGATGCCTCTTTCGGCCGCAAGGTTTTGCAAGCGGCTGTTTAGAGTTGCAACTCCTCCGTTGGAGGAGTGCTGTTTTTGTGTTTTGGGGGTGAAGTTTGTTTTTATGCTGTTACCACCCCTCGTTTTTTTCTCTGACACTGCTTTGGGACGTCCCACTTTGTCAATAGAGAGGCTGTGTCGGTCCATGGACGAAAGAGTAAATAGGATTTTTTACTCACCGTAAAATCCTTTTCTCTGAGTCCATGGACCGACACAGCACCCACCCCTCCTTTTAAGTTTGTACTGCTTTTTGACGAACTGATCTGCGAAGATGCAGACTGAGAGGGTATACCTAGAGGGTCCACCCCCTGGGCGGTACTGTAGAAGGTGTGATGCAACACTTTTTACAAGTTTTTCTGCCTAGTCACTCCTAATTAACGGATAATACCCACTTTGTCAATAGAGAAGCTGTGTCGGTCCATGGACTCAGAGAAAAGGATTTTACGGTGAGTAAAAAATCCTATTTTATGTGGCACAAAGCACCACTTGTGTTTTTTTTGTTTTTTTTTGTATGATAAAAGGAGTTAGCCTATGTCTCTATCACTTGCATACCTGCCTGTTATACCCATCCATTACCAGGCTATTTTTCAGTCTGAAGCACTGTGATAGTTTGACTGACACTTGCGTTGTCCTATAACACCGTATCCAAATTAATTTTACATAATTTTTTCGAGACCGATAGTTTTTCTTTTTTTTTTTTTTTTTTTACTATAACGGGAAAAAAGACCAACATTATTGAATAAAAGATGTTTATTTTATTCTCTGTTAAAATTAAAAATGCCAGAATAGTACAAAGTTCCTCAAATAACCCTTTTTGGAAAGTGTACACCCCACAGTGATCTAATTTCTTGCCACATTTATTTATCTTGCCAGTACTAGGGGGGGTTGT